>JAUZST010026533.1:0-30496 GCA_034779995.1 Parotocinclus haroldoi | reverse complement strand
TTAATTTTTTTCCTGTCACATTTCACTGAGTTCTGTGATGGAGGGCTGCTGAGGCATTTTAATTACCAGACCATTTTTTGTGGGTACTTTATTTAAACAGCATTTGTAAGCTATTATCTTGTGTTTTATGAATTGTCTTAGTATGTTTATGTGATGGAATCTGCTGCTGCACAGTAATGAACAAAGCATACAAGAACGTCTGAATTCATTTATCACACTCACTAACTTCCCCAAGTTCTCAATAGCCTAATAGTGTAGTCGAACAGTTAATAGAAGAATATTCCAAATACATGCCATAGTCATGGATCCTTCATAGCATTAATAATCATAATTTTATTTAAACACAGAATCCACGAAAGGCTTTGAGGAGCAAACATGGGCAGATGATTTCTAGTTTGTTAATAAATGTGTGAGAAAATTACTTATATATTTTTTATGTTCAAAGAAAGATTGGAAGGGATTAGCATTTGTCTTCTTCTACATAAACAATTCAAAGAATCAGGAAGAATTGCAGTGCAAGGGCGCAAGCCTAAACTGAACTCCTGTGATCTCTGATCTGCACTGCATCAATAACCATCTGAGGGATCAGAGAAATTAAAGGGTTATGTCAAACTCATTACTTTGGAAAATATTCTTAAGTACCACAATACGGAGTTACATTCACAAATGGACCTTACAATGCTACTGTGCAAATAAGAAATATTTTACCATGTCTAGAATCGTTTGGTTTGACGCCTAGGATCTGGATTGGATGCCCTGTGCACTGAACCAGAGATGAAAAGAACCATTCAGACTGTTATCAGCAACAAGTCTAAAAGCCAGGGTCTGTCATGGGGTGGGGCTGTGTCAGTGCCTGTTTTATAGGTCATTTCTACTTTTGTCATGACAGCTTTAATGCAGAAAAGTCCATTGAAATTTGAAAACAGCATGAGCTGCATTGTGTACAAGATCTTTTACAGGGCTACATGAGCCTTTTTTAACCAGACAATGCAAAATAAGCCAAATCGGAAAATGTTAATGCCGAAATATGTTAATCCCTTCCACTCTTTATTTGAGGAACATTCAATACATTTCTCAGGCATTTATTGTCAAACTGGAGATACCCTCATGGAGATGCCCATTTTTGCTCCTCAGTTCAATAAAACTACAATTGACAGGAGTTTAAGGTTTATTTAACCATAGTTACTTAGCCATGTATCTCTAAGTGTAGCAAGTTACATTATGTTTATTCCTATCTTGACCAACAATTGGCCAAGAACACCTTTAAAGCTACCCAGTCTTGAAATAGTCATAGTCTTAACTTTTCATTTCTCTCCACTCTGTTTCATTCACTTCCCTGAAGTATATGTCCAAACAACACAGCCCACTTTTCTCCTGTATTGTGTGATTTGGCAAGCATCCAACCACCCTGTATAGTAAAGTATCATTTACAGCATCTGCAGCAAGACAGATATGTTGCTAAATCTCTTGTAACAAGAGAAATCGGCTTTGACAGAGCCGACATGTAGTGCTGTGTGTGATATAAATCCTTTGCACATCACCGTTTAAAATCACTTCTGATAGATAAGTTTGGAGTGACAGGTACTGTACACGTTGGTAATGTTAATCAATCATGGCTTCCACGCTGCCCTTTATTAGTCTTAAAACATCATTGTAACAAACAGGCAGATGGGAAAAGTACTAAAAATCAGAGACACGCCGATCTATACTGTATCGTCATTGAGGTTAAGATAGGGAAATGTTTCTGCTTGATAATCCTTTTGTTTTTTTAACCGCTAGCTTGTTAGCCTTGCTGTTTGTTTTCCTTTGTCTTTCTTTTTCCCTCCCTATTTTCTCTTCTGTTAAGCCTGGGCTTAGAAGTTATGTGATGAATGAGTGGAAGTTGTGTCATTATTAAAGGTGGGAGATGATTAATTACGGCTATGCGTGTTTTCCGCTGTAGTGTAAATAAAATATATCATTCACGTAATACATGCAACGGCTGCAAGAGTGATTTATGGTGTGTTAAAATGTGCAGAGAGAGCCAAAGGCTGAAACCCCTCACACACGCCCAGCAATGACACTGCCTTACTGTGGCCTAGCCATGCCTCTCTTTTTCTACATTCTCCCTTTATTGCCATCTCTTTTATATGGCACGAATACAAAACATAATTGACTTTGAGTACAACAAATTGGCTGATTAATAAATAATTCTGTATTTGTTTAATATATATATATATATATATATATATATATATATGTTGTCTGTAGTCATGTGTCCAAAAGAAATACACATTTACTGTCAATTTGAACAAACTATTCTGTGAATTATTGTACATACAATACTGTGCAAAATCTTTTAGGCCACAATTAGAACAGAGGAAAATAGCATTTGAAGTGACAAATCCAAGTTTGAGAGTTTTGGGTCCAACCATCAACAATATGGTCTATATGGCCATTTTAGTAATGCTAAAACAAATCTATGGGTGTCCCCAAAACCTCTCCACAGTCCTGTATATAAACAAAAAACATTAAAAATCTTCTGCGGAAAAAGGGAACCACTGGACTGACTTGTTGGAAAAATCATCAACAATTACAATTACAAAAAGTTATATATACACTGATTCTGGGGAATATATTGTATAATAATATGTTTTTTGTTTTGCTTTTTTCATGTAATTTCATACCTGGGTCACAGCCGGGGTCAAACTGGCAGCAAAGAGTGCAAGGCAGGAACCAACCCTAGCGAAGGAGGCAATCCATCATACATATGCACAAATGCTCAGTCATGATTTAAGATGGTCACACTGGTGCACCCCCAAAGTCATCAGATGATCTAATACATGTCTTTGGAATGTGAGAAGAGACCAAAATACCCTCAGAAAGCTCCACAAAGTCAAAGTCTGAATTTCTGGAGCTGTGATGTGGCAACACTAACCACCACAACACTGCCACCCATTTGGAATCAGTTGAGTAAACCATCTTTTATTTATTCCTATTTCATTTATTACTATTAGTCTCATTATATCTTTTTACAGAGCTCTTATTTAATAGAGTTTACAGTTTGTCAGAACAGGAGGATTTTCAGCTATATATACACACAATACACACTTATATATATATATATATATATATGTGTGTGTGTGTGTGTGTGTGTGTGTGTGTGTGTGTGTGTGTGTGTGTGTGTGTGTGTTATGCAGGTGTCAGTTTTGAATGATCTGTTTTGTATAAAAACAACTGCATATTGATGGAGTTATTTAGACCTTTATTCAGACTTTTATACCTGTGTCTTGTATGCTATATAATATGTCCTGAATGTTACACAGTCACAATGCCAATTGTCCTGTTGGGTCAAATTCCTCCTCCTGAAGTGTCTTATTTGTCTCTCTCTTTCTCCCTGTATGGTTTGTGAGTAAGACGCATTGCATATGCCAGTCCCCATGGCAGCACATCTCACCTCCAGGGCTGAGATATTGATTATATACAAGAGGCTTCTAATTTCTGTTTCACCACTACACATTTTCCCCAGTGTCCAGAGCTGGCTTGGACTGCCTCGTAAAATATATGTGTTTTGGTCATGAGTAAATCACTTTTATTTAATCTAATATTCAGAGGAAAAAGTTTTGCCAAACGTCAAGGTTGGGCCGTTGTATACATCTTAATGTTATGTGCTTGACCTTTTTCAGGCTGCTTCACCCAGAGATGTCTGATGTCTTTATTTTGCCCTTCTCAGTACCCATTCTCTGTTCTCTTCTTCCCAGAACTAAGAGAATGCCAATTTCCTGCTCCTCACAATACAAGCTACTCTCCTTGTACAGTAAAAGAATCCCTCTGACATTTTACCAAGGCCAAAGTGTGCTCGTATAGACCTGCACTTAAGGCTGGGGGATTTAGAAGCCCATGTGCTGATGCTTTTCACAGAACAATAAGCACTCATACTGAAAAGGTTGATGGCAAAATTTGGAAATATGTACTACAGGGAAAACCCTCTGGGTCCTGATGGTCATGTTACAGTACATATGTAACTATCATGCATGTCATCTCTCCAGCATTTTCATCCACAACTTATTTCTTTCACTATATGTTCTCTAAAATGTTATCTACTGGAAATGTTTTCAACCTCTCTGGACAAAGCCTAATAACTTCACCTCTATCAAGGCAGCTGGACCCAGTTCACAAAGCGTTCGCTGCACATGATCATCTGCTTCTCTTACATAATCAGCTTTCCACTCTGATTTAGTCCATGGCAGCATCTTGGTTCCTGCTATTGCTTCTCCACGCAAACCCTTGTAGGTGGTTTTAGTTATTTACTCTGGACCTGTAGACATTTGACTGTGACAGCCAGCTGATCGACTCTGACATTGAAGGGAACTTTACTGAATGCAGCACATGGGAGGAATATGGGAGGAAACCAGGGTAACAGGAGAAAACCCATGCAAAAATAGGGATATTATACAAGCTCAACACAGGCAGCAGTCAAGCCAGGATTTTATCTGGGGGTTTTTGTAGCTCTGTAGCTAACGACTATGCCACTGTTCTGCCCTTGGACTATTTCCCATAGAAGTAATTCAAATAGACTCCTGCTTTTCAAATATGCACTATCTGGACCAGTTCAGAAAAATGCTAAATTCAGGCAATAACAGAACATAAATGTGGCTAAACACTAAGCTGTCTTAACCTGCTATTTTTAAGTCCCCTCCTTTGTGGTCGCAGGTTTTTCACCAGACGGACTGGATGTCAGTAGGTTACACAGTTGTGAAACAAAGGCATCTGGAAGATTTCAGTTATGGTCTATGATTGACTGGTCTGTAAATACCTGTTGTTGTCATTTCTGGCAGGTCTAAGCAGAACTCCAAAAAAATGTATTGTCAAGATGTTTCTGTTTACAAGCTGAAACATCTTCCCCGTTTGAATACTGGCCTTAGTACTTTGACCTGTGCAAAACAAAACTGTTTAACCAATGCAATTTCTTTTTTTCGCTCCTGTTATATTTTCTTTATCCTTTTCTTTGGCAGGTGCTTCTTTCTGGCATTCACTAGGGGCTTGCCCTGGTTTTAAGAGCGAGGTTCTGAAACAACTGGAAGAGTGGACTGAGACAGCCTGCTATGATTTGCCATTAGAGTGACACACTTAACATTCATTTTACATACATATTTTTGTATGTATAATTTTGTCCATTTGGGTCAAATACCTCCTCCTAAAGAGCCTTATTTGTCTCTCTCTTTCTCCCTGTATGGTTTGTGAGTAAGATACATTGCATATGCCAATCCCCATGGCAGCACATCTCACCTCCAGGGCTGAGATATTGATTATATACAAGAGGTTTCTAATTTCTCACTTTCACCACTACACATTTTCCACAGTGTCCAGAAGTGGTACACTACAAGACTTTAGGTCTTTAGTTTTGATTTGGTAGAATGTATGTTTTAGAGGTCATGCATTGAGTAAATCATAAATATCTGTTTAATCTGCGAAGAAACTTTTGCCAAATGTCAAGGCTGGTCTGAAATTCTCTATACTCTTCTTTCAAGAACTTAAAGAGTACCAAGGTCTTTCTCCTACAGTAAAAGAATCCCTCTTACCAAGGCCAAACTTTGTTCGACCAGCAACCGTGTTGGGAGCGGCAGAACATGCACCGATGCGTTCCACAATACACCAAATACACAATAAACAGTATACACAATACACCAAATGTCTCCCCAATTTTATATATATATATATATATATATATATATATATATATGACAAAAAATTGTCTTTTAACTCACGCACCTAAACAGTCAATTCTTTAGTTTGGACTAGAGAATGGGTATAACTTAGTTAATGTGTTCAGAGACTGTTTGTGTTAGTTACTCATGTTTGTGTTAATGACTTTCCACTACATCTGTGTAACAAGAAATACATGGTGTTTGTAAGTGCATGTGTCTGTCCATTTGTAAATAGCAGTCCTTTGTCCCTCACTATCTGTATATTCTGTCAATATTATATAAACTGGTTCACATTCACAAGTCTGTATTTCATCTGGCTGATCTTCTGTGTTGTTTCTCATACTGTCTATCTCTGCATTTTGGCTCATGTAAACAAAATAATTAAGTCTGTCCGTCGGACTATCCTCTTAATTGTTACGGGTTTCCACTATACAGGATAGTAAAAATACGTTACTGTATTTTGTATAATTATTGGTAGAGTCTTCTTGATCTGTTCTCCTCTTCTTAATGGCACATCGGACAGTGTAAATTGAAAACTGTAAGTATTAAGATTTTACAAGTTTTAAAATGTAATATAAAAACATTACCACAGGGTACAAGGCAAGCGCCAACTCTAGATAGGGCGCTGATTCATTTCAGGGCAGATGTACAAACTCATACAGAAACACTTTAGAGATGCCAGTTGACATAATGCATGGCATTGCCAAAACATGTATATGGCAGGAAGCAGGAGTACCCAGAGGAAACCAACGCAGATATTTGGAGAACATGCAAATGTTACACATGCAGCATCAGTGCAGGAACTTGATGATTGTTGTTGCTTGTTGTTGAACTGGAGACCATCCAGACCATCTAAAAAAAATCATGAACTTCACTAAACACTAGGCTGTCTTAACCTGCTTTTTGAAGTCACCTCCTGTGTGGTCGCAGGTTTTTCACCAGATAGATTGCACATCAGTAGGTTACACGTACACGGTTGTGAAACAAAGGCATCTGGAAGCTTTCAGTTATTATCTATGATTGACTGGTCTGTAAATACCTGGTTTTGTCATTTCCAAGCAGAAATGTGGAACTGCTTTTTACAACTTTCCAAAAAAAAAAAAGTCTTGTCAAGATGTTGCTCTTTGCAAGCTGTCAAATCTTCCCAATTTGAATACTGTTTTTAGTACTTAGACCTATGCAAAAAAAAAACAAAAAACATTTAATCGATGCAGTTTCTTTTCTCCGCCCCTGTTTTATTTTCTTTATCCTTTTCCTGTCCTTTTCTTTGGCAGGTTCTTTTTCTGGCATTCACTAGGGGCTTGCCCTGGTTTTAGTAGCGAGGTTCTGGCGCAACTGGGAGAGTGGGCTGAGCCAGTCTGTCATGGAAGTGACACACTTAACGTCCCGACTATTTCAGCTCCTGTGACACACAGATTCATTCCAGACCAAAGCCGAATAAACAAAGAATATCACAAAATAAAAGCAAAGCATCTTGACAGGTGAGACATGGTTGCTCACATGGTTCCTATAAGTATATATAGAAGCATACAAAACAACATTTGAATCAGGGGAGGTCCATTTTTATCTCTATTTACAGTAGTTTTTTCAGCTATATGGTGTGGACTGTGTTCAATGTTTTGATGTATCGTAGCATTCATATGTTTGGAAAAGTTAGCAGCTGTCGTTTATTTTTAGACAGTTTGCCTGTTTCATTGTTATCATTAAACACATTTTATTTCAAACAACCTTTATAGTGATCAAGATACACTCAGTGATCACTTTAGCTACACCTCTACTTACAGTAGCATAACATAGAAAACCTTTACAATTTGAATGCAAACCTATAACATCATCCTCGAATGCTGTATATTCAAATTATTTTATTTTTATTTTATGAATTCTTTTTCATACCTGCTTAATCCAATTTTGGTCAAATTGTGGCACTAGACACAGTGCCAACCCAGCACAGGGTGCAGGCATTCACAATCACTCATTGTGGGACCTGTTTAGAGAAACCAATTAACCTTCACAGGCACAGGGAGAACAACTAAACTCTACCCATGGAGAATACATGCAGGGATCAAAGCCAGGATCTCTCGAGGTGTAAGATATTAACCACTAACGGCACCATGCTGCCCACATGACGTAAACTTACTGGAAGAAATCATAATGGGTTTCTAATAGAACTGGAGTAAGATTAACAGTGTTGTTTTGTATTCATCTATATATACTTATAGGAAGAATGTAAGATGGTAAATTGCTTTATAGCTGTTTTTATTGCTATATTTTGTTTTATGTCTTTGTTAAACAACTGTTTGTGTATTTCTGTTGTACTTTTATGTGGTTATACAGGGCTGTTTACTGTTGCAGGATTTTGATTTGAGTAAGTTCTTAAAGTTTGGTGTCACTACTGGTTACCTAGTAAACAGGACACGAGCGGCACATAGGTGGTATAATGGCCCAATATGTTAGCCCAACATCGCAGGGACCCTTTTGCACTAGTTTTAATTTAGTACCATTTTTGCTACCCCATAATCATTGGTTTATAGAGAACTTTAATCTGTCAAGAAGTGCTCAACAGGGCTGTCTACTGCCGTTATTCACCATCCAGTGTCCTTCTGTCTGATTTAAGACTTTCTGTCTGATTTAAGACTTGCATGTTTCTTAAGAAAGCTGTTATTTTTCATTCATTCATTTTATTATCCACTTAATCCTTGATTAGGGCTGCAGGAAAGCCGGAACCTAGCCGGTGACACAGGGTGCAAAGCAGGAACAGCCTTAGACAGGGCTCTTTTATAAACACAGATTAACACTTATTTCTTTAGACTGTGGGAGGAAACCGGAGCAACAGGAGTAAAACCATGCAGGGAATGCATGCAGACAGTGCTGCCCTGTTTATCACTCTTAAAAAAACACAACTGAAGTTCTAAGACAGAGCAAAGAAGGGCTTACTTGTTATCTAAAAAAATCTTATCTCATATTCGTTTTTGTATTGTCACTACGCTTAACAGTGTCATCATAGTGCATGTTTAAAGACCCAGCCAATGTGGAGTTTATGCAGCACAAAACTATAGTATTGTAACATAACTAGTTGTTGTGATTTGTGTCAGAAAATGTAGATGTTTGTAGTGTGCAATACATTTACAATTTTTGATAGAGTACACTTTAGTACAAATTAGGACAAGGAAACAAATAAACTCTCTCAGCAAGAAAGCTATAAATACGCATGAAATTGCATTCCTCTGTTTTATTTTTAATCTCTTCAATTACCCACAATGTTCAAGTTTACAGCCTCTAACCCTCTAATGTGCTGTGTGGGAGGAAGTTGTATCAATATTCATATGATGATTTGCATGGATTATTTCATTATGATCTCTATTAATATTGCTGCATTTCAGTATAAACACATCTAATTCAGCTTTAAAACATAATATTAGAAATTAAATATCAACTGAATCCATTTAGATTGCAAATATATCATCAAGGATGGTAAATTATAGGAAGAAGCAGAAACAGCAAACAATCGGCTAACGGGATTTTGCAAAGCTGCGAGCATGGCTGATCAATATAGGGGTGAAACTGTACACATATTAGTGCAGTACTATTCTGTATAGGGTATGGTTTGGTGGATGCTTTTAGCTAGCTTTACCTGTGTACATTACATGCATAACATTTTAATGCTCTTGTGGTCAGTCAGTGAAAACTTAGTGAATAAGGTGATACTTGACGATACAGTAGGCTCATGCATCTACATTTTTGCATGCTAAAACAAAAAGTAAATCAGAAAATGTTGGGAATTTGTTTTGTTGGGACTTGTTAATCATTGTTTATTGCTAATATAAGCTTACATCAATTCTTGTATTTCAGGCCTGTGACACATTCGTGGTACAAAAATCTAAATAATGCCATGCTTTTATACTGGTTTCAACAGGTGATTGTAATCATGATAATAATCATGAGTCTTTGAGAAACAAAAAAAACAAAATGTGGGGCAGAGGATCACAAAATGATTCAAAGTTTTTAAAGACAATATCATTTCATGAAAGATTGGAAGGGATTACATATTTATTCATTTACAGTGTATAATATTATTACACAAGTCATAGAATCCGAATGAATTTCAGTGAATAGAAAACAAGGGTTCAAACCTAAACTGAGAAACCCTAATCTCTGAACCTGAACTGGTTTTGTTAAACCTTTGTGAAGGACTACAGTACAGAGTTACTTTCACAAATACCATTTAAAACTTAACTGTGCAAAAAAGAAGCCATAAGTCTGGGAAACATCAGCTTCTATTATTGTGTATTGTATATATCTATGTATTAGACAATATATTATCTAATTGTGATCAGATCAATCATCATTACAGACCCTTTTTGGAAAAAATGCACACTGTGTGCTCTGAAGTTGAAAAGGGCCATCCAGAGTGTTATCAGCAGCAAGTCCAAAAGCCAGAGTCTGTCATTGTATATTGTGTCATTGCCCTTGGCAAAGGTGATGTGCACTGAGGTTTTAGAGCAATATATCCATTTTTTATCTTGTGAGCCTTTAATGAGGTAGAAAGTTAACTGGAAAGCATGTCCTGATTGCCATCCTGATCGTGGGGGAACCTCCTCTGCTGACTAGGAATACACATTGGGAACAACTATATAATCATTTTTTAAAAAAACATTCTGTCTCTGGTGAGCAAAGTTTTGCATTGTGTTTCAAGACAGGGGTTACCACCAGGAAGAACCAAAAGTGATCAAGACTGAAGAGCTAATGTCAGATAGGCCAAAATTGTCTATATGTGATTCTAGATTTCTGTCGCCAAGCTACAGGTCCCATGAAAGAATGGGGGCTGGGCCTGACACACCAGGTAACCATCACTCCAAGGTGTGCACATACTGCATCAATTGCACATTTCTAAAGTTTCATTATTTGGATTTTGTCTGTTTATACCCAACAAAATCTCACACAAAATCCCCTTTGTTTAGAAGAGCTTAAGGAACTGAACTTTGAAGCAGTGCAAATGTGGGTGAGATGGCTGCTGCTCTCGGGCAGTCTGGGAAAGCTGAAGGTGCCATCTGGTGAGGGGGCCAAAGGATAGCTTAGGGTGACCTTTGACCCAAATTCCTCTTTTAACAAACATCTCTATGTGGATTTATGGTCTGTTAAAGTAAAGTAATGGGCTGACTGGGCTGGAGGTAGGCAGACTTCTCATCTCTAGGTGATAAGAGTCAAGCATGAGACAAGTCTGAATTTATGAGGGGGCAGAAATGATAACCTAAGTGATATTTATTCATTCATTCATTATCCATACCAAATTAATGTAATTCAGGGTGACAGGGAGCTGGGACTGCAAAGCAGGGCACAAGGCAGGAACCAACCCTAGACAGGGCACCAGTCCATTACAGAGAAAGCACACACACCTTGGGACACTTCAGAGAGGCCAGTTTGTGTGTCTGTAGAGCCTTAGGAAAACCTGTGTGGAGGAATATAAAATGTCACACATCAAAACCAACCTTAGAATCTAAACTGGGAACCTAGGAGCTGGAATCACAGCAAGCCACCATTCTTCAGTGACAGTTTATGTCAAATATGTACATTATTGCCCAATTTACGATTATGAGAGGCAATATTTCATATGTAGTTCAATACTATTTGTTAGGGTTCAAATTAAAGAATGCATAAATCAGTTTAATCTCACAAACTGCATGTAAAACTGACCATAAAAATATTAATGCCTAACAAATAAAGTACATTAACAGTACATTTAACTGTCACATGATCATTTCTGTAAATCTCTGTAGACCTCTGGATTTTCACACACAACATCCTTCAGAGCTTACTCAGAACGGTGCTATAAAGAAAAAAAATATTTAGTGAGTGGCAGTTCTATGAACAAAAACTTCGTTGTTGGTGTGACAGGTCAAAAGAAGAATGGCCAGACTGGTTCGAACTGACTGAAAGGCTACAGTAACCCAGACACAAGTAACTCGAACCTCGGTGTCTCAAGTCTTGTAGAAACTTTCCTGGGTTTCTCTTCTGGCAACCAAGAACAGAACATTGATGCTGCAGTGAGCACTAAAATTGCACTGGAAGAATGTAGCCTACTCTGATGAATCAGTAAAATGAATTATATCAATAGTCCAAGCAGGGCCCTTTGACACCTGTGTATGGTCGTTTGGAAAGTTTGGCTTACCGATGTCCGTACCTGTTTACCCTATGGAAGAAGGACACTTTCAGCAGGACAATGCATCATCCCATAAAGGAAAACCATATCTTAATTCTACAGAGCATCTCTGGGTTGAGGTAGAACAGGCTGAATTCCACGGGCTGGGTCAGAACCACTGAAAAGTAATGAATTCTGTTACAATGTAACAAATGTAACATATGTTATCTATGTAACTTGTAAAAATTCCACTATTAAAGTGATTTCTAGCTTTTTGTTGATAACTTGCAATTTTGTATCAATTACAATGTTTAAAACAGTTTTTTACAATGTTTTTTTTTTTGGACAATGTTTTTTTTATTTTTTATTTATTTTTTACAATGTTTAAAATAGTTTAAACGCAAAACACACATATGTGTTTGATGGGGGTTAAATATTCTTATCTACACAATGAACCACTGCAGAAAAGGTTTGGTAAGAATTCATAAAATTCTTATACATCTTAAAAAGCAGAAACTACAGAAATTGCTGTTGTCGCTAAAGGAAGTTCTACCAGCACTAAATGCAGTGGAGTACTTAGTCAAGCCCGGACTGTTTAATCAATGCACAATAAAGGCGTGATAAACACAACTGTATTAATGGATTAGACATAATTTGTGCATAGATCTGAGTTCACAAGCTATGCATCAGAAGACTTTATGTTAATATAGCTATAGCACATTTATTCTCTGAGCATAACTACACGTTTATAATGTTGTTTATGCCACACACTTTTTGCTTTTGCTCATGTCTGAGAAGATTATCTGGTGGCAGTTCAGTCTGGCTACTTTGGGGGGCAGTCTGCTCTGGGGTAATTTCCAATAGAATCATGGGCAAAAAAATAATGCTATTTTGAAAGTTGAAAAAAAGAATGCAATTAATAGCATCTAAAATTTCAGCAGTTGATCTAATGATAAATTATTCAACTGGAGACGCTTTCAATGCTCAATCAGTTGCGGTGGTGGTAGAATGTAAACAAATGCAGAAGAGGAACAGGGCGACTAAATGTAGTAGCTCATAGGTTAGGTAATGGAATATTGATCGACAGGTTGGTGTTCTCAGGTCGAACTGACACCAAGCTGCTGTTGTTAGGTCCATGAACAATGCCCTTAACTCTAGATTGCTTTCACTAGTGTCTGCTCTCATTTGTAAGTAGCTCTAGATAAAGGTGGCTGGAAAATGCTGCAAGCGAAATTGCCTAAATCTGAAACCGCTTCTGTTTCAGTGAGGCTTATACTGAGCCATTACTTACAATTTCCTATGTCTTCCATCCTTGAGTTGCCTTTATCCCTCTTTTCGCCGCTTGATTTAAAGCAGGGGGATGGGCGAGTTCAGAAGAGGATTCGACATGAATAGACTTTTGTTTTGCTCTTTCTTTTACCTCCTAACTGTGTCAATTGCAGGGTGCCCCTTGCAAAGGCCCAGGCCGTTCTTAGACAGCACCCTGACCATCTAGTTAACATTCACAGGCAAACATGGGAAAGCTGTGCTTTAGAGGACATGCCAGCGTCTCCAAGATCCCATAAAGCTCACGGCCCGTTCATTGTTTGTATCATTTACAGATTTTTACCTGATTAAAAGCTGCAAGGCTCAGTTTGTATTAGTTACGGTACACACGCAATATATGAAAAATGCCATGGCACCGGCGGTTAGTATCCCATTTACGTATTTACAAAAGAGCATTGGCCGCAGGCAGTGCGTACGGGACACAATAATGACCACGTCCAGCAATTCCAAGCCGTTTTTATGCCACGTTGACATCATACATGCAAATTGCTCAGGACAGAGTGGCATCCCGCCGTAGGTGGCAAAGAATTCCAGCCATGCATTTAATGATGACCAGTAATGCAAGCTATGCACATGATCTCGTGAACACCAGAAAGCCTTCGCTGCTGCATAATAATTCAAGGATTTCTTGTATGTCTCAATTGGGTGAAATGATCCAATGGACTCTTTGTTCTATTCTCTTTTTTTTTTTTTTGGTGATAGATTTTGAAAGCGTCAGTGGCTGAGACATTCCAGGTCTTTATACTAGGATGAAAAGACTCTAGTGAAGTGTAGATTGACTGTGTTGCATGGAAGGAAATGTCCTAGTAGGAATTCCAAGGCCTTTTGGACACATTATTGTAGCGACAAGTAGCCTAGTACGATTTTGACGAGCCTTGTCTTGACCCCCCCAGTACAATGCTACCCAGTCTGATTTCTGGGTTTGAAAGACAACAGTAATGCTAGTTTGAATTGACTTCTGTATTTGGTTCTGACTAAGGAAAATGTTACTGCAATTACATTGCTCACAAAATAATTATGAAGCGATTAGGCATTTGATTTTTATATAATTAAACATGAATCATCAGAAAAGCAAACAAAAAGTCAAAGAAAGTTGTTCGAGTATGCAAATGAGATGCAGTTATTGTTATTGAGTAGCAAGGGACATATTAATGGGGTGAACAGACGTGTGTTAAACTAGAACAGAGTGCCCCCACATTGACTGTTCAGTAGGGTGTATGGTCACAAAAGAGTGTCAAACACACTGACGTGGGACATGGACAGGATCTGACTGTCCAGCAGTTCTTGTGAGATTCTTTTCATATTCATTTGGAAATATCCCCTCATTTTTGTGAGCAGCGTAATATGCCAGACTGACCATGAGAACATTTCTAATTGGTGTCTGGCATTGAAATAATTTATTTTCCATTTTCTGTAGTGTATATGGCAAAAATGTCTTCTCTGTTTGTGACTCCTTGAGGTTGTTGTGACCTCCCTGTCCACCGAAAAAGCTCTTACTGTCGTAGCGAATGGGAACAGGAAAAAAAAACGAGAGAGAAAGGATATTGTGCTCTAGGGCTCTGACACTCATGAAATTAATCTATTATCTTCCTGTGCGGCTGCCATGTAGCGATACAGGGCTGCCTGACGAGTCCTCACTGCCATTGTATTGCTGTGACATTTGGTCATTCAGTTCAGCTTGCTGACATGGGCAGGATCCGGCAACTCGCTAAATTAACAGCATGTGGCAAAAATGAGAAAATGTGAGTGTCCAGAGGCTGTCCAGAGACGGGATGGATGGATTTCTTCTCTGTGTTGAAAAGCCTGACCTGAACACCTTCCTGGTATTATTAGGAAAGGTTAAATCTGACTTTAACTGATCCACAGAAGGAAAGTCTTTCTACATACAGTAACTAGATGTTGTAGGATACCCTTTGCTGTTAAAAAGACAAGTAATGTATGCAATTAAGTCGATTAGTTATAGAGAAGTAATGAAAACTGTTGTTATTTAAGTTTTTATGGCTGATTTATGGTTTCTGTCGTGATAATTTGACAATGACTTCCTTTGTCGTGATGTTGCTACACTAAAAGGCAAACCATGTGACAAACAAGTCCACACAATTTTTATGTGAATAATCATCAAGCTTTGGTTTTAAGCCTATCTGTCCCCATTGCTTGCATTTTTCACTCCTCTTTCTCTTTAACCTTCCCAAGCATGAGTTTCAGATTGGTTACTTTACCTTTAAATGAAGATGCCGTTTGATTTGATCATGGATTTTTTTCTTAACTTGGCCATCCAATGTACTCTCAGAAGTTTCCTGTCTAGCTTGCACGTTCATAAAACATACTGTTGTTGAAGAATATGACTGCATTGTCACTGCTTTGTTGTGCTGACTGATATATTTTATTCTCTTGTGCTAGCTGATATTAAAGCCATTTTTCCCTTATACCTTGTTTTATCTCCCATTACACATCAGTGCGTGCTTTTACAAGAACTTAATAAGCTGAACTTCAGAAGTTACGGTTAGGCAGTAATCCGATCCACTAGTGTAAATGCACTTGGAGTAATCAGATAATAGGGGAAAAGTCCAGGCTTACATGACTATAATGACAATAATCAGATTTCTACTTTGCAACCAGACAATAATCTCACTGAAGGTTGTGACTTTAGACTTTAAACTTTAGTAATAACACAATGCAATTCCGCATTTTCTTGAACATATACTATTTTTTCAGAGTCTCCTCAAATGTGTGTAGTAGCCATGTTGCAGGTGCATCACTTAATTCCAGGGTTGCCCGATCTTTTGAGAGAAACCAGCTCAAGTCTATGAAAAGAAGTATCTTACAATTAGTGCACCTGACAACCATGTTTGATGCCTCTAACTTTCCAGCTATATTTTCAATAAAACCGATTGTAAGGATATACATGTGCTAAGTTTAAACAAGCTCAACCTGCTGCTGAGCTTAAATCCAGCTCTGTTTATCGGATTTCTTTATCTGTTTTCCAGGCCATAATACTGTCTTAGAAATTGGAGTATGCTGTTTAAATGATCACATAAATAGTCAGATAACTGCAGAAATATGATTATGATATAATTATTATAAGTATAATTATTAAGTAGCTGTACATGCAGTCAGTGTCTGAAGATTCAGTTTTACCCCAATTTTCCCCTGAACGTCTGTGCTGTCCACTGACCAGATAAAGTGTCCACATATCCATTTGCTATACCAAATGTGACAACACACTTGCCTCTAGGATGTCGTTATTCTGGCTCACTTTGCACAATGCTGTGTTTGGCACATGCCTTAGTCTGGTCAGCAGTGTTCAAGCAAGCCATTCTCCATTCTTTTTACGTTGACGTTAAACGGTGCTGCTACTGGTGGGTATCTGGGTGCAGTCGTAATTGTACTTGCAGCTGACAGAAAATGTATTCAATTATTAAACACTTTCTAACATAATTAATTTAATAAAGTTTAATATCGTCAATTTAACAATATAATATGAAAGTTTATGAAGCAGTTCTCGTAATTTTTCACATTCAGTTGAATTATTCCTGTTACTTAGTACTTATAGCTGGGGTTTTGGTGTGGAAAAGCACTCTCTCTCTTTCTGACCTATGCTGAAGTTTTTGAGGTTGCAGGGACATCTCAAATAGGAGCGAAAAACAAGGACCAAATGAACATGGTTAAGGAGAAGAGTGGGGTGAGCTGTGGCAAGCTATGATGAATGGCCTGATGGCTTACAAAACATTTCAAACAAAGGCTCTGTGTGTGTGTGTGTGTGTGTGTGTGTGTGTTTGAGAGAGAGAGAGAGAGAGAGAGAGAGAGGTTGAGTGAAAGAAAGAGATAGGCAAGGCCTGTCAAAGCAGCAAGGTTTTATTTATTTATGAACAGTGTGCTTAAGAGATGGTCAAGGTTAGGCTATGTGCTTGCTCTTGCACTTCTGTTGTGCGGCCCAGATTAATTTATGAAATCTGTCTGTTAACAATCCTGCTGATGGAGATCTTCTCTTACTGTAGCACCTTGCCATGGCAACCTGTATATCCCTTTCATGGCCATAGCTATGGATGAAGTGCTCTCGGTTTGCTGCACTCATACATTCAGTCCGTTATTTATACATCAATTTGGATGCTTTTATATCTGTCACTAACACTAAGGTCACATCAGCGCATCCCTTTGTGTGGACTGCAGAGACATTCTCCTATCCTCTGTCTACTGCGTTGTAGTGTAGATGTAATTGTAGCGAAGATTGATCTGGGTGAATCGATCTGAATAGTGCTGGATAGAGATTCTGTAATATGGCTTTGGGAGCTTCATTGTAAACAACATGTCAAGGATGTCTAGCCTGACCCCTACAGCATACACATAAATCTGAAGAGTGTGTCCTGTCTGGCCATCTGCTCTCTATGTACATTTAGATTTGGTCATTTAGCAGATGTTTTTTATCCCCAGTAACTCACAATACAATATTACCCATCCAAGCAATTGTGGAATAAGGGGTTTGTTCAAGGACCCAGCACTGGGAGCTTGGCAGAGGAGGTATTTAAATTCTCCTGATTCACAGTGCAGTACCTTAACTGGCACCACAGTTCCTGTGGTGTCACTGTGTGACTATAGGTCTGTCTCAAACCCTAGCGAGCTGTCTACACTAAGAGCATGTTAGTTCTTAGTATGCATCTCCCTTTACTTACAAATTCCAAAGCAGCTGACATGATGGAAAGGAGCAGTACAGCAAGTTTTTTGAATTCTCTCTGGTGTTTTATTTGGTTTCTTGTCCAAATCCAAATAACATTCAGACCAGGGCCAATGTTTAGCTTAATCAATTGACCTCATGCAGGGACCAATGGTGACCTAGCAGTTAAGGTACTGGACTATGGACCAGAAGGTCTACCTCTGCCATTGTTGGATCCTTAAGCAAGAGCCTTAAACCACAAATACTTGCATTTTAAACTGTAATAAACAGGAGAAACCCAGAGTACCAGTAGTAAACCCACACAGACATGTGGTGGACATGCAGAATATACATAGAAAGAAGACAACTCCACCTGGGGATCAAATCCAGGACCTTGCTGTGAGGTGACTGTGCTACCCACAGAGCCATCATGCAGCATCTAGCAGCTGAAGTAAGCATACACCAGTCGACTGCAGTGGGGAAAAACAAGCTGTGACACAATCATTCTAACACTGGAGCATCCCAGGGGTCTGACATATGTGAGGGGCTCTGACAAAAACAGACTCTTCTTGCAAAAAATCTAAACTGACTGAGACTAAGAGCTTTACAAAGTGAAATAATTTTTAGAACTGGATAAAAATGTACCAAATTGTAACTTTTAACCTGATATTTGCATACCATGATTGAATAGCCTGTTTGGACTGAATTGATTCATTCACTATGCATTTTTAGATGTACACACATTTAGATGTCGAAAGGCAAATTTTGAGGGGTAGCTTTTAGCGCTTCTCCAATGGGACATTTTTTTTGGCTTTTTTTAAATGGATGCTTCTCAAGGATATGAAAGTTAGGTGTATTTTTTAGATTTATTGAATAAATGGAGGGGACACTTAACCTTCACAGGTGTTGAGCTGTGGCCAGTTCAGGCTGAAAAGTATCAGTTTTTTCAAAAGTTTCAACATTTTTGAAAAAATACATTCCGGAAGTCTCACTTTTGAAAAGGTATTGATTTTTTAGTTTCAGCTGACTGTGGCTTGCACTGGCGAGAAGCACCTGCTTTTACTAGAGCCCCTCACACATGAGGATGGATCTGTTACAATAGTGTCTGCCTATATTTTTTTATTAGACAGGCTCTAGGTTTGACTACTCCTACAGTTTATATTTGTGTATACATTTTATTTATGTCTCACTGGCGTTCATATATTTTCATTCTGCTTATTTCAAATTCAGGTTCATGAGTGAGCTCGGACCTAATCTGGCACCAAAGATCACAAAAGCAAAAACCAACCCTAGACAGGGTGCCTGTTCATCTCATTCACTCACCCACGCTGTGCCACGTTAGAGGCACAAGTTTCCCTTGTGTATATCTGGAATCGCTGCTGGAAAGCAGCAGCCAGTGGCCGGGCCAGAAATGAAAGCCTGGTCTCTGGAGTTGAGAGGCAATGCGTGCCACACTGCTTTTAATATTATTGACATAAATTTTTCATTACATTTACAGTGTTTAGCAGATGTCCACGTACAGAGTGATTTACACTTAAACTGAGGGCTAATGCTCTTTCTCAAGAGCCCAACTGTAGCAGCTGCTTGGAGATTGACCTTGTAACCTCTTGATTAGTAGCTGCTGAGCCTTATCCACTATGCTCCATTCCAACTGCTTCCCTTTGGTGCAATAACAGCCTTCGCTCTTGTAGGATTCAGAACATAACAGCGGGCATTTGCTTCCCTTAAGGCTTTGATGATGGGGGACAATTCCTTTTCATTGTCAACTTTCCAATTTATACCAAGGGTGTTGCGTAGGGTCAAGTCCAGGCTGGTCTACTTCTTTCACACCAGTCTTAGCAAACCATTTCTATCCAGTCAAGCTGAAACAGCAAATGATCCTCAGTACAATGTCTTTATATCCCCTGGCATTAAGATTCCCCTTTACTCTAACCGTGTAATAGATCACCTTCACTAAAATTGACATAATTCTCCTGCCAAACTAGATCCATCAGACTGCAAGGTGGTGAAGCCGTACTCGTTAAGCCACATAATGAGTGTGTTTACATGCACTTAATAATACATAGATAGACAGATTTCTGCAAGTTACCCATTTAATAAAGTGGACATGTAAAAAGAGTAATCTGATCAATAGAGCTGAATTTTTGCTCAGTAATAGGATTTCTCTGCTCATGTATATTCTTGCTCTGAATTCGGATTTCTTAATCTGCCCATGCACCCAAGCTGTCCACAATTAAACATGGTTACCAGCTCTGCTTAGTCGAGATTCTATGGTGCTTTTTTCCAACCTTGAGTTTGTTTTTCTTGTGGGTTTGGCAACCTTGGAATTTGGCTCATCAGCTGACAAACACTTTGGGTGAGAGTCTGAATGAAGAAGTTCATTATTTAATTATTCAAATTCAAAGTTTGTCACATCCTTCTGTGAGATTATTGACTGATTGCAAAGTAGAGATCCGATTATTGTCTGAGACATTTAAATTCACTTTTCCCATTATCTGATTACCTGTAAAGTTTATTTTACTAATTTTATCAGTTTTCTGATAAAATATTATTCTCTGCAGTTATCAGGTTATCAAGTGCAAGAAAAATACACTGTCTCACTGTTTTACAGTAGGTCTACAGTGTTGGAGTGCTTTACACCACTCTGGCCAGCAATTGACGTGACGTAAGCTAGTCACAAACCAAGCTCTGACAAAATAATATATCTGCCATAGTCCATGTGTGTACAGCTGTTTTTTCCCCTTAGTTTTCTTTTTTAAGTGCTGTCTAGCTGTTGCTGCCTCCTTGATGCTTCTGCTTATATAAGAATTACAGTAGGCCTGAATTGTTGGAGTCTATGATAGATACTATGATAGTGCCATAGTCAGTGGTCAGTGAGCACTTAATTATTTACTTTACCTGTTCAGTATTTATTTACCTGTTTGCAGTTGGCATGGCTAAAAACTAAATTTACAGCATTTGACAGACAGTTACAGTATCTCACAAGTGAGTACACCCCTCATTTTATCTTTTCATAGGACAGCATTGAAGATATGGCACTTTAATACAATGTAGTCAGTCTACAGCTTGTATAACAGTGTAAATTTGCTGTGCCCTTAAAATAACTCAACACAGCCATTAATGTCTAAACCGCTGGCAACAAAAGTGAGTACACCCCTAAGTGAAAATAGCCAAATTGTGCCCGTGTCAATATTTCGTGTGACCACCATTATTTTCCAGCACTGCCTTAACTCTCTTGAGCATGGAGCTCACTAAAGCTTCACAGGTTGCCACTGTAATCAAATTCCACTCCTCCATGATGACATCACAGAGCTGGTGGATGTTAGAGACTTTGTTCCCTTCTCCACCTTCTGTGAGAGAATGTCCCACAGATGCTCAATAGGGTTTAGGTGTGTAGACCTCCTCACCTGGTTGCCACCACACATGCTTGACACCATCTGAGCCAAATATGTTTATCTTGGTTCCGTCAGACCACAGGACATGGTTTCAGTTATCCATGTCATTAGTCTGATTGTCTTCAATAAACTGTTTCTGGACTTTCTTGTGCATCATCTTTAGAAGAGGCTTCCTTCTGGGACAAAATCCATGCAGACCAGTTTGATACAGTGTGGCCTGAACACTGACAGGCTGACCCTCCACCCCTTTAACCTCTGCAGCAATTTCCAGTGACCAGTATGAGAGATTGTGAGAGTGATAACACCAAAATTAACACACCTGCTCCACATTTGCACTTTAAACTTAAAGTGAATAATCCCACATTAAAGGTTTATCCACTAGTAGTTTTTGCATTTGCCCCCGTTTAGTAGCTGACAGTTTCCTGTTTTTATGAAGAACCCCACTAAAAAGTGCTGAAAGCTAAGCCTCCTCTGACATGTTAAGTTATCAACCACTTTAATGACCAGGTAATGCTGGATTTCTACAGGGCACTTAATTTGACACTTCTACCAGTCAAAGGTGGTTCTAGCCCATTTAAAGTGGGGGAAGCCAGGCTCTGGCCATTGGCAGTGTTAGAGGGGCCACATACTTTTTACCTAAATGTGCATTGTGGGCATTAAGAGGGTTAATTTTACTCCTTATTTGGGGTGGGGGGTGTTGAGTGGTAGGCTTGTGGTCATTGAGATTTAAAGAATTTAGCAGAGTGGTACAGTCCAAGCAATTTTGGTTTAAGGGTTTTGCTCAATGACCCATCTAGGCAGCGTGACCCTGAACCCCATGGTCAAAAGTCAAATCCAGTGGACACAAGAGCACTGGGTCCTATTGTCCCTCCCTTACATCCCCCCTTGGTAGCAGTGGTTCGACCATCCAATAGAAATCTTTTGGCATGGTCCCAGAGAGATTATCGTGACACGTGCCTCAAATAGTTTGGTGTCCAGTCTGAGACTTGAACTTGGTAATTATTATTTATTAAGTCTATATGTGTACTAAATATACATCTTAACAGTACTATAGAGAATGCTCTCAAATCCGACTTCTACAGAAAAAAGCTATTAAAATAAGATTAATTGGATGGCTTTAGCTTTTTCTTGGCATTTCACAAGTTCATGACCTCTTACTCTTTCTGAAAGTTCAGCAACCGGTATCCAGTTTAGATCAGTGCATCTCAAAGAGCACACTCGGCCTCCATTCCCTTTTATAGTAACAATACAACAAGCTGCAGCTCCCAAAGCATACACTCTCATCTGAGTTTGACGATGGCCTTGCACAGGGGTCAAATTCAGTCCTCCCTTTGGATAAAATGATGGGATTGAGGGAGGAGATGGAAAACAAGAGAGGCGAGGGAGGACAGTAAACAGACAGGGGGAACTCCAGCACAGACTGATGTGCTTTGCTTTGCTAAAGCCTGCAGTTTATAGTCACAAATATAAACACCGTTTAGAAACGACTAATCTTAAATACTAGATTAGGAAATCTAAAAGAAATCCAAGACAACCCCTAATTATAGGGTTAGAGAGCCATTTGATTGGGTCGCTGGATGAGAGTGTTATTTGGCTAACGTAGGGTGAAATCATGTCGGGCGCATTATTTGAGTGATGAGGCCACAAGGTGCTCATTTTGTATCGATACACTGTGTGAGTCAGAAACAATGATGTCGTTTTCGTTTGACTTCAACAGCCCAAATGTTTATTTGGAAACATATCACGTCAGTTGCCGTTGTGTTTTCTCTCTGTGAGAATGGGTTGGTGAGCTATTCTCCTCTCTATTTGTATGATTCATCTGAGTGATCCAAAGTCAACGGTCTTGTTCCTCCGCAACACTCTTTCCTGCCAGAGTTCACAGGCTTGTAGATCTTTAATTATAGATCATGTTCTTTTGGCCCTGTTTTAGAGCGGCTCCAGACTGGCTTCGTTCATGTCATCCACTTGAAAGTTTGAAAACCTCCAGTGACAGGAATATTAATGTACCAGCAGTGTCATATCAGTTTCAGCTCATGCATATTCAATGTCCCCACAGCTCTCTAAGATTTATGTCAGACGGTGCAGAAGTGTGGTTCCCTACCATTTTAGATAATAGCATGCTAAACTGATGTTATCGGGAAGATTCCCTTTCGTTCTCTCTGTCTCTGTCCCTTTAGTTTTACCACTGACTCTCCGTCTTGCTCTCTCTCCTGTTGCTAGTGTGATTAAAAGTCTCATTCAGTGCTCTCTCACAGCCAATAAAAACACAGTATGAGTGTGGCGAGTGACTACCTACCACAAAAAAAAAATAAAAGACATAAAATAGGGAAAGCATATTTTTGGAAGCCGATTAGGGAGCAATCCTTTATGGATTATCTCTTAATTAAGGGTGCTTGAGATGTGCCCTTTCTGCTGAAGCAAATGTCCAGCTGCTAATGAAGTTTAAACAGACATACTGTATTTAATTTGGGCTAATCACTGGGGCCTCAAGTCCAGGCCTCTTTGATCTGGCTGTGGCAGGGTAATCTCTCTGGCAGATAGCATCTCCCGTTCGACTTCCTCGTACAGGCTGCTGTGGGAGGTCCAAGATTAACCAAGGTTTAATTAAGACAGCCGGGGTGGAAGTGCAGTCAAGTGTATATGTTTTTGGGAGAGAGTGATAGACATGGATATTGAAATGCACAGGTTGCCATCCAGGTCATGCAGTTTAGCCAAGGTTTCTAAGTTTCTGTGGTTTAGCCATATTTCCTACCTTGTAAATCCTTGGGTTTAAAGCATTTCACTGCTCAAGTGTAAACATCCTCTTCCTCTCTTTGCAAATATCTGCTCAAAAGCAAGAGGAATATAAAAGGCAGTTTATCTTGGTATTTGTAGGGTTGGTCTATATTTATTGTATATTATTAAGAGCTGCCAATTCCCCAATTACTGGTTGTTCCAAATTATGGTGGGTATGCATTCTGAACAATCCGTCATAAGTTAAACGTATCATGAACTGAAGAGTTTAATATAGTATATTATATATAAAACTGTACCGAAGTGGAGGCTATAAAACATTAACACTTACATTAACCAATAGTTTGCAGAAATCATCAACAAAGCTTAACTTTGTAATTCAAATTTTAAGTAATTTAGTAAGTGATTGATAGTTCAAAGTAAAAGCAAAACACTTACTCTACTGGTGAACTTAGGGTGCTAGCTGCTCTGGATGAACCTTAACTAACGTTTTCAGGACCCTTATGGACTAAGAGTAGTGTACTGTAAATGTAAAATAACTGCACTAAATCATTGTAAACTAAATTGTGAATCAAATTTCAGCTAATCTTGGACTTTGGAGTGCGTCGGGTACAAAGCAAAAGAACCAAGACACATTCTTCTAGTCAAAATGCAAAGAAAAAAAGGGTAAAGACTCGAGGTACCACTGTAAATTGTTAATCAAAAAGTTTAATATATACTGTACATATCATAGCTTATCTTAAACATGCTTAAGAAACTTATATTAACCTACAATTGGGAGACACCATTAACACAAAGCTTAGTTACTGAATATATCATGCGGTTTATTAAATAATGTATTGATTATGAAAACTTCTGCTGCTGCTCATCTCTTCCCAGTTACTGCCTGGGTGCTCAGCATCTGCGAGAGAGTATCGTTCTGTGTATCATTTGTTCGGGGAAATTCTAAATTCGCAATTCAGTTTTAGATGAATGTGCATTATTGTGTCTTATTGGATTCCCACTGTAAGTTGGATAAACCTAACCATAATAAAACAGATAGTGCCTTCTACTACATATTACACTCTCATCCAGAGCAACTTGACTGTTGATACAACAGACAAAAGACAATTTTACTAAATTACTAGTTTTTATATCTTGAGCAAATCGGCACCCTAGTTGCCCACTTTCTAACCAGCTGAGCTCCACAACCACCTTAATCCTCCTTTCTTACAAAAAAAACGAGCAGTAACTCACCCTTAAATGATAACATACAGGTTTATAATCCCTATTGATCATTACTACACCAGTCACAATGTTTTGGTGTTTTAAATTCATTCATACTTTATTTGTTTATTTAATGTTGCATCAGTGCCTGTTCATGACAAGAGTAAGGTTACATCAGTACTAGTCACACATTTGCTGTGAGTATGGTAGCCTAGCGGTTAATACTTGTCTCTGGACCTGCTTGCACCACCATATCCCCTAGTATTTTAGGAAGTTTTTAGTTTTCTGTAGCTGTTAATGGTAAGCCACATGGGTCAGCAAGGCAAACTAGATGTTTCCTTTAATTAATAACCTATAATATCAGCTTATTATAATATCCTTGCCCTCTAATTCTTGTCAAGACTAATGTTGTATTTCAGAGCCATCTGCAATGCTATCAGTAAGTTCCTGCAACACAGGAGCCGCTTCTGTCAGGCTTATTCCGAGCCCAGAAAATCTGATTTATACCTTCAATTAGACAAAAGTAATATAACCAAATTATTCATAGGCTGCTTAAAAGGACGTCAAGCGAATTATGCATCACTTTTTGTGAATAATTGAATCTTTCATTTGCAGAGTATGACAGAATGGTTAATTTATTAATAGACAGTCAAAACGTCTATCCTCAGGGTGGAAGCTCTTTCAAGACAGCAAGTACTCGTTAAAGAAGTTGGAAATGATGAGGCCTAGTGTCGGCGGTACGTGAGTTTACACACAAACACCGAAGCGGAAGCTTCCGGCTCAGCGCGCGAGGGCCTCGTGTCAGCTTCGTGATCTCTGAGCATCCCGGCATATGAAATATTTAATGTGGTGTGTTTATTAACGGAATGAAAGACAAAGGACTTTTTCCCCTTGACTTGTGTACACTGACATTGTGCTCATGACAAACAATAGGATAAAAAAATCAGTTCAGGTCCTTGATCCATAATGGATGATATTCCTTGCTGTCACAAAAGAGCATTATTGAAGTAATGGGGCAGATGTGGTGAGCTTGTTTGTCAACTTCAACATTTTGTCAACAACAGTGATAGGAAGTTATGCTCATACTGCATTTTTAGACACATATTGCTTTAGTGAGTTTTTTTAAGCCACATGATAATTATTACATCAAACTTTGTGTTTATACACATTGCATTACAGTGCTGCCAGAAAACCGGGTGAATAAAACAGATTCATTCTCAAAGCCTTCAGTTTGCAATTTCACTAGCTAGATTTCAGTGGAAGATATTTCAACTAAAAAGCATATATGCTTTTGTGTTAATATATTGTGTATTTGAGTAATAATGTGCAGCTATACTACAGCATACTGATATATATATAGTACTTTGCAAAAGCCATAGGCCACCCTTACATTATATATTCCATTGTTTTAACAACAGCATAATATGCATATATAATTATTTCTCAGGTCTCCTTACTAGAATATAATTAAAAATACAAGACATTTGTATACATAAGTTAAAAACTGAATAAAAGAAAAACAGCTTCTATAGGCCACAGTGGCAAGTATTTGGCATGACCTCCTTTTACACTTAATATACAAGCACCTGGCAGCTTCATCAAAATGCCAAGCTGACCCTTCTACAGCCCAAAGGAGCATGATCAGAAATGGTCTTTTTTTGGAAGGGTAGCAGGGTGAAAAGGTTAAGAAACAGTATGGAATAGTGGAATGGCATGTCACTACATAATGCAATACCATAAAATACAGTTGACAAAAAGCAGTATATGGCCATTATTCTATTACTAAACAACACATCTAATGGTGGCCTAAGAATTTTGCACAGCAGTGTACATCTGAACTCCTGTTATCCAAATCCCTAATGTATCATTTGAATACAATAACTCAATCAACTAATAATTAATTCAGTAAATATTCTTCTGAAAAACAGTAAAAAAAATAAGTCGTTGGCTTCTTATCTCTGTCTACACATTCCACATTCATTTTATTCTATGGTTAGTTATGAATTAAAGATTATTTCAGATTACATTTGTATCTCAAGGTTTTAAGCTAGCTCTTCAATAGATTTCATAGTAATAGCATAGTGACCATATATGGTTAACGATTGGTCCCATTAATTTCAAACTTTGATTTGTCATGCCACAATACTCAATTCCACTGATCTTCATTTTAGTTTTTTTGTGAGGTTTAGCATATTTTACCCTTTTCACCCAGTTCCACTTCTGAAAAAGTGGTTCTTTGGCCGTTACCCTGCCAAAAAGGTCATTCTTGATCAAGCTCCTTGTGACCGTAGAAGGGTCAACTTGGCAGTCGAACGGGGCATGTCAGCTCTGTGAAGCTGCTAGATGCTGCTATTGCTCAAGCGTATGTAGGGGGTCACCCTAAATGTGCCAATGTAGCTTGTTGAAGCTGTTTGTATGAGTTTGTACCAGATTTTCAATGAAGCAAACTCATTTGTTGGTTGTATTCTAATAACGAGAAATAAAGTACAACCTTGCTAAGACAATAGTATATCTAATATAATGGTGGTTTAAGACTTTTGCACAGTACTACTACAGGTGGGGTTTGGAAAATGCACGAACCATAAAGCAGTATCCACCAGAAATACATGTATCCATCAGAAAAAAAGTGAAATTGTTTTTTCACTATCCAAAGTGTTTTCCAAAACAAAGTACCTTCAGAAAGCGAGGTTTGACTGAACTTCAAATATTAATAACACTTCATCAGTAATGAAGTACGGAAAGCAACCTGAGGTGTTCTTAAGCAACTTTCTTCCCTGTATACTTAATATGAGAACATAAAACAGCATGCTCATTAAATTTTATGAAATGTCCAAAATTGAAAATTAGAAACCAACAGTTTATGAGCTAACCCTATCTTTTTTACTGCCATGTTGGTAGACTTTATAGGGTAAATAGATATTTAGTACTGAATTGTGTACCTTTAATGTGAGCTGACATGCTCTGTTCGATTGGCTAATTAAGGTGAGGTACATTCCATCAAAAGTTCAACATTCACACTCCTGTTTTATGAACAGCCAGGTATTTATAGGAGTTTTGTAGTCTTTTTGTAGCTGTGGATAGGGGGAATTCCAAGCAAAACATTAATCTCAGTGAGAAATGACAAAGCATTTGCACAGATCTGCTGGCAGTGATTACTGAACGCTTCTATCTATCAAAAAATCTGAGCATTTCTTTTCAGTTTCTTTCACAACTCTTCATTTTTTCTGTAGTCTTCAGAGAAGATGTTTATTTGAGTAAATCTTTAAGACAGTCTTTAACATTAACTGAATTAATGTATCGGTAGTGTGGACAACAGTCTCATATATTATTTAAATAAGAAAGCACCTCTGCCATAATCTTGATGGTTTACATTAAAACAGTTTTCAGACACAGTACATATCATGCTTTCCTTATATCATAGCATATCTTAGTTTCCTTAAGACTTTGTGTCTACACAGAGCACACAATCTGATATAATACTTCAATATTTTGTGTTCAAAACAAGTTGACTGGCTGGACTTCTTCCCAGAGTGCACCCTGGTGCTATCATGTTCTCATGTAAAAGTACATACAGTACTGTGCAAAGGTCTTAGGCCACCATTAGATTAGATATACCACTGTTTTAATAATGGTATAAGGACCATATATAATTCATATTTAATTATGTCTCTTTATTAAAATACAGCCAGGCAATACAATTAATTTTGTATGCAGCTTAAAAAATAAAAAACAGCTTCTATAGGCTTCAGTGGCAAGTATTTAGTGTGACCTCCCCTTACAGTTGATCAATAGCAGCATCTGGCAACTTCATTGGGATGCCAAATTGACCCTTCATCAGTCTGAAAAAAAACCAGAACTGTTTAGACCAGACAGCCAGTGTTAAGCTTTTTTTTAGTATTTAGGTTTTTTTTTTTTTTTGCTAAAGAAATTTCGTCTGTAGGATGAAGCTGGCCATTACACCAGCATAAAATAAAATAAGGCTTTGTTGCTGAGCTATGAAGCTTGCTCTATACCGTGTCACCCTCTCCCACCACAGATATTTCAACACCTCTTTGACACCCCCTTAATACACCTTCATTTAGTGAAATTCCACACAGGGTTACACTCTGTAGTTTATTAAAAAGCATACCCGCCAGGAGTTGTAAAGTTCCTATGACGCACATCCTGTTCTTTCCCAAATCACCACAGCAAATTAAAATTGTTGATTGTGCTGGACATTGAAATGCACCTGTAAACAGAGAGCGAAGACAAGCATAGAAGCTTCTCAGATTACATACATTGGTGAGTTATTCGATTCAATGGCCAAAGTTTGTAATGTTCATTACAATAATTTAGTGCCCCTTACCTGTCATAAAAAGATCTTTGCATGAATCATTATTTTAACATTCGTACCCATAATACTCTTACTGGGCAGAACAAAGAATAATGGTTATATAATAACACTAAATAGAGTAATCTTATCACATGGCATTCTGTCATCAACAATAAACATCTAATAGGTTTATATATGGAGATTCGTCAGTTAAGGGAACGTTTACATAGCCAGGATTTAAATGATTGTTGTTATAAATACTTTATTGCAAAATAAAAAGCATAAAATCATTATGATTTTGTTTTTTTATGTCCTAAACAACATGTTGCTACTTTGGCCTTGTCCTTAACATCTCTGCTTATGCTGTAACTATAGAAACAAGGACAAACAGTGGAGCAAGAGACATGAGAATGATAGAAGAGTGATATTTTACTCTTTTTTTGTGAGAAATTTAATTGTGTATACCTTTTGATCATAGAGTAATTTATTTAGGGTCAACATGCCGCTATGGCAGCATTAAAAAAATTACACATTATTTATATTTATTTGAACTGAATTTTATACTAGCTGTTGACTAGGATTAGAAACTCCATGGCCTGGCGTCTTTTTCCCTGGAAAATTGTAGTTTAGATTATCATTTAAATGAGCAATTTACGCATCACGTCATTACCAACTCATAAATTATTATTTGTAAGTGATTCATATTTAAGTACATGTTTAAATTAGTATTCATTAATTAGTTTAACATGATCAAATTTACCTTGACATAATTCTAACCAAATTATTATTATTGTGTCTTTTCAAATGTTAAGACGAAGATTCACCCATAAACTGTTTCCTGAGTCTAATTAGCATGAGAGGATGGAAAATAAAATAAAGTAATGTAAAATAATATAATATAAGAAAAGAAAAAGTAAAAAAAAGAAAGTCTTTATTGATCCAGGTAAAAATTACAACAGTCGTCAGCAATCAGTTTGCATATATATATATATATATATATATAATCTAGATAATCAGAAAAAAACAACAATAATTAAACTGACAAAAAAG
>JAUZST010026524.1:0-30496 GCA_034779995.1 Parotocinclus haroldoi | reverse complement strand
ACACACACACACACACACACACACACACACACACACACACACACACACACACACACACACACACACACACACTGAAACCCAGCTAACCTAACTCATGTCTCTGGAATGTTATAGGAAACCAGAGCGCAAGGAGAAAGAAAAGCCACAAGGACATGGGGAGAATATGCAAAATCCTCACAGGTGGAATCTGACATTGACTAGCTTGCATACATTGCATACATAACATTGCATACCAATATATAATTGTGTCTGTCTATAAAATAGCCACTTATACTAATAATAACATTTAATAAACCATGTAAACAGACAAGGAGTATATATAGAGAAATGGGTGTACTGCAGTGTATGTGTAGAACTACTCTAAGTTCAATGACCACTCAAACTTAAACAGAGTATAATTGAAATATTAATTAAAAAATAGAGCATACCTTATATTTTGCAAAGTACTGAATATTAAGCACAGTATGCATAGAATGACAGTGTATGCTCAGATAATTTGAATAGAAAAAAAGTTACGTCGCCAGTATTCTGACACTCAGAAGTCTGTACTTGTAACTTGTAACTGACCGGAGCGTAAATAAACATGCCCTGCCATGGCTGATGAACCACTAAACCCAGATCCTGTCTCCCAAGAAAGGTTTACAACCCTACCCATAAAATAAGAGTTACCTGACGAAAAAGAAAAGGGAAAAATTATTGAGGTGAAGAAATCAGAACCCAAAGGAGGCCAGGAGAGGTTCACATATTGCAAATTATTCTTAGATAGTATTCCTCAAGAACACGGGGTGAAGATTCACAAAAAGCCTCTAGATTCTGGGTTGATTTTTTGTAAATCACAAGCTAAGAGGCATATTTAATGTTCACTTTGTCCACCTTGTCAAACCTACATCTCAGGACTGATGTATGTATAATGTTAATATACTGGAATTTGAGTCCTAAATAAACCACACCTTAATGAAACAATGGCTGGATTAGGAATCCTTTTCTTTCAGGATCAGTCCTTAAAAGTGATGTGGTTACTTCACTGTCTGCTCTTTTCTGGATCACAATCACCAACTAGCATGGCCATTGGAAATCCCAGTGATGGACATTACCCTTGATTTCACACTGCATGGGGCGCTAAAGCCTTCTGGATGTGTGCTTTGGATATCAGACTGGGTATGACTTCGCAACCACCGCTATCTTTCTTCTGCAGGACAGAAGTCTGGCAGACATCACTTCTGCTTTGGAGTGAAAGGAAAGAAAATATTGAGCCTGGAATATGACCAGTGCATGCAGGTCTGTAAGAGTAAGCCACCAGCCAAGATGAGTGTATCCGAAATTGCAAAGAAATTGGATCTTAGAGCCCAAGCATTTGATCTGGAGTAACCCTGTGAGCTTCAAGGGTTTGATGACAGAGAATACTGCAAATGCTGCTACTATTTTACTGTAAGAGGGAAAGGCAGAATCAAATCTTAGCTTATTTTTGTTGTCTTGCCAAATTCATTCATCTTTTCTAGGCCTGACGATTTGTAACATTTTCCTTCATCCGTCTTCATCATCCTTGCTGCATCTAGACCACCGCTTCGCTAATCCCCCTGTGGAGTTAAAGAGTTGGCTGTTAATGTTAGCCACTAATCTCACAGCTCTGCTCGGTGCACGTCGAACTCCACAAGGCTTCTGTTTGGAACCTGATTTGTGGTATGCTAGCCACAAACATAATAATAATTTACAGCAGGAGTTAGGGAGACCTTGTGAGGAGATTGGCAGTGGAAAGACTTTGTTCTCTCCTTCTCACTTCCCTCTGCACAAATGCATACACACATTCTTACACACTCCATTTTACTCATGGGAAACTTGCCGAGCTGTGACCTGCTCTTGATCTTTGACACTTGTTTCACAAAGTTCACCTGTTTATGAGTTCCTCTGTCCCCAGGTTCACCTCTGATTGCAGATTGTCAAGTCACACCTAATGTGTGTGTGTGTGTGTGTGTGTGTGTGTGTGTGTGTGTGTGTGTGTGTGTTTGTGTGTGTAACCAATACATATTTACTGCAGGATTTATATTTTATAGAAATAAAGTTCTTCTTTCTTATAACGAAGGGAATCTAGGTTTTGAGTGTGTGTGTGTGTGTGTGTGTGTGTGTCTGTGTCTGTGTCTGTGTGTGCGAATGTGCGAATCCCATCAAGAATATATATGAGTTTCTCAGCTCTCGGAGCAGAGTTAATGCAGTCCAGCGGCCTGGCTATGAACGTCACAGTCAATTGCAGAGTTTAGGGTGATATTGGCTGCTCCAGGTGGGAATCCCCAATCCCACTTAAGTTGTACAATTGCAGCTTCATTTTCATAGGGTTACCCAAGGGCTGTGCATAAGTGATAACTCTTCTCCAAATGTGCAGCCACACTGTCACACCTCATTACTGACCTGCTGAAATACTTCCTGATTTCCGCAGGGCCAAGTACACAGACCATCTGTAAGGCCTGAACTCCTAACTTGCTGGCCTCATAGTGCAGCATTTGAAACACAGGGAAACAATACATTATTTAATATGGTGAAGGGCCCCAGAAAAAAGCAACAGTGCACAAGCTGAACTCCTAACCCGCATCACCTATAACAAAAGCTGAAGTTGCTTGGACTTCATAAGAGTTACATGGCCTCACAACTGACTGGCAATGCCACAGTGAGTTCAAGCAAAACATAGTGTTACAAATACTGGCTTGAAGAGGTAGTGACTTACACATGGAAACAAAACTCTGACTTTCAAAGCTCAAAGCTCTGACTTTTCTTGAATCAGACATGCCTGAACAGTTTTAACTCTGGAAGATTTCCTAGAGTTCACTTGTAACTCAAAAAATACAAAAGTAAATAATATATTTGAGCACAAATTCAATCAATCACAATCACCTTGTCCACATTAATAAAGATACACAGAATTGGGATTTTAAACCACCCAGAAGTGTTTTGTTTTAAAAATGCCTTCCTGGACTAGAATCATTTGAAATTGTCGTCATTGAATTGTGCTGTAGATGCAGGAAATTGGAGAATTTTAGGAAATGCTGCCTGTTAGTATATGTTAGTAGGACAGTCATATGATTGGGTAAACTGTTTTACATCAGAATGTCATTGCTGAACAGGACATGTTATGATTTGGAGCATACACTTACATACTGAGCGACTTAATTAATGTAATATATAATGTATATTTTATTGTTAGACATTTCAGCAAATTTTAACAATATCATATACTGTGGTTCAACATAATCTTCAGCAGAATGCATAAATATGTTTGTACTTATTGCATAGCATTATACTGTATCATAACTTATATCATGTTTGCTGTAACATTTCAGTGCATCTCCTGAAGGAGGACTTGACTTTTCATTGCAACATGTTCAATTTCTTGTTATTTTATAATTCTTGTTGAAATTGTAAACATCATCCACTGAGTTGGAAGAACAGCAACTTAGCTTGAATTGTCTGATAACTAGCTGCAGCTAAAGGATTCAAATAAATGACGGAATCAGAATATCACACCCCCTTCAGGCAAGCCTCCAGAAAAGAGAAATAATAGTGTATGCAGTTGATCACTGACATACAGCAACTGTTTAAAAGTATATACAGCGCCTATAGAAAATCAAAATACTTACCTATTGTCCCAATACATACTAAATGTTAAACAAGTAAAATCTTTATTGTAAATTACATGATAATCATAAACAAATGACAAAAATGGATCAGTTATTACAATTTAGTTGCCTAAAAAAATGCCTTGTTTCGGGGGCGTCCTGGGAATCTGACGAGACAAACCCCAGATTCGCCAAATCCCCAGGATCCCCACAAGATGTTAGCCAGAGCCCAAAATGCAAGATCCACAGACAAACTACAATTTTAGAAAAACATGAATATTTATTCTATATTAAATTCATTAAATGCTCGAAGATAGCAGGACCAGGAAGGATCTGGAGACTTACGCAGCCCCATACCATAACATGTTTCTGCTAACAGCCTGGATGATCATTTTGGTCTTTGGCCCAGAGCATACAGCATTGATTTCTTACATGAAAGAGCTGAAATACTGAAAATCATCTGACCACTATACTTGTGTGATGGTCCATCCCAAATGCCTTTAAGCCCAGAGGAGTCAACACTGCTTCTGGACATAGTAAACACGAGGCTTCCTTTTGGTGCACTAAAGTTTTAAGTGGCATTTATGAATATTACTCCATTGAAGTGCTTAAGAAACATTTACCAAAACAATCCCTTGCCCATGTGAATACATTAGCTATTGTTGAATGAAGTTGCAGTGCCGTCTGAGAGATCTGAGATCATGACCAATCAGTGTTGGCTTATACCCTAGCATTTTATGCACTGAAATGTATCCTTGAAGATTCCTTGAATTGTTTTATTGAATTATGCACCATAGAATAAGAAATATGGAAATCCCTTCCAGTCTTTCTTTGAAGTACATATTCTTTGAACATTTCATTTTTCACATATTTGCTGACAAAATCGAGATTATTTGGCCATTTTTGTGCCTTAAAGACTTTTGTATCAAATAATGATCACAATCCCTTGTTGACGTCACCTGTTTGCAGTTGGCTTATTTTTACCTCATTGCTAGACCTAAGTTACCCTTGTCCCAACCTTATTTGGAATGTATTGCAAGTCTGACATGCAGGAGTGGATGCATATAAATAAATGATATGAAGGTGGCCAGACAAAATATGAAATGTATCAGGTTAATTGAAATAAATATCAGTGAAAACTCATTTCAGGTTTACTTTTCGCGATTTGAGGTAGTAGAATAAATATAATTGTCATAAAAATAAATTACAAATGCAGTTTGTAGTTAAACAAATCAATTGTAAAATTCACACTATATGGAAGTGATTTGTATTTATTTGTAGATGGATACATGTCAGTATCTGAATGTACACATGTGGCTCAGCAGTAAACCAGTTTCTGGACTTCAGAGCCATCTGCTTTGAGGTAATGTGGTTAACCAAAATAACTGAGCTCTGGGTGCTGGCATTCCAGGAAGAAAATGAACAAGAGAGGGGAAAAATAGTTAAAAAGAAGATATTGACCATAAGTAAAAGGCTGGTATTTGTAAAAAAAAATACTAATTTGTAGTGTGTTAAATATAGAATGTATGCTTTCAAACTCCATTTATGTGTAATGAGTCATTTACCTTTGATTTTGCGGCTGCATATATAACATCTTTCTCCATCTTTGTTGAGTCACAAACTTGTACATGCACATACACTTGGGAATGCTTGCTTTTGCATTTTCTTAATTTTCACTCCCTTAGTCTGCATCATACAGTATATATCCTACATTTCCTTATTACCATGTACTGTCCATTCCTCCTGAAGACATCACTCAAGGATCATTGAATATGGACTTTCTTTACAAGTATCCACATAAGCAGTTCAAGAAACTGCTCTGTGTTCGAGTAAATAGAGTGAGAATGTGGAGAAAAGTTAGATAAATGGTGAGTAGGATAGAACAAAACGAAAGCAGAGGTATTTTGTGTTGGGTACATATGTGCAACATCATTGTTTGTACATGTTTTTAAAAAGACAGAAATTAGGTATGCAGAGATAGAAATGAAGTGGAGAAATACGGAAACTGAATACACTCACTGACAAAAAAAGAACGATCTGATTAGACACTGAGCCTTACCACAAGGGGGCGTGAACGTGGTTACCCCACTGTGTATAAAAAGGCTCTCGTTGGCTGTTTTTGATAATTAATCTTTTGCTAGACATGCCTTTACAACACACTTAAAGACATTTTTGCCAGTTGACAGACTTTGAGAGGGAGCACATAATTGGACTGAGAGAAGCCGGTTGGTAATCTTGACAATGTTAATGTAATGTTGTGTTCTGATCCAGCTGTTAGGAGATGTTGGGAGTAGTGGTACCGTGAGTGCACACCTATCTACAGTAAACAGGCTCGGGGCAGCCCAGACACACCAGAAGAGAGGATTGCTTGATTACTCATCTTCAGTGACTAATTCCGGTTCTGTTTGGATTGAGCATGGAGGCCATGTGGTGAACGCTTCAAACCTGCCTTTTTCGTCGAGTGACACACTGCAACAGCTGCTGTGATGGAGGTGTGGAGGTGTGATGACCAACAGTTTGGTCATCCTTACTAGTGATATTAGGGACATGAACAGGTCGACAACATGTGCAAGACAGCCTGCGGATGTTTTGCATTTCATGGTGTCTTTCAGCTGACATTTTTCAGCCAGAAAATGCTGCACAGCAAGTGTTTCACAGGAATATTTCAGCCAGATTGCCACAGTTCATTAGCCTGTCCTATCACCACAGTTATTACAAATAAAGCATTTTGGGACCCTTTGGGCTGCCAGCTTCAGAAAACTACAGGCCCAGCCCAGCTTCGGGCAAATGTGTCATAGTGGCATGTCTAGCAGTCAAAGATCTCTCACTGAGAGGTACAGTACCCAAAAGCAGCTACTGAATGACTTTTATAGGGCACTGGGGGGACACTATACACCCTCTTGTGGCAAAACCGACTGTCTAATGAAACCCGAAATCATTCACATATCTCTCCACATAAGTATCCTGGGTTATGTGCCTATATAGGTACTGTTTTTTGTCAGTGAGTGCAGATTAGACCCCCTCATGAGCGTAATGGGACAACCAATGAGACAACCATACCAGAGAAGGGGACCATGTAGACCATGTAAGTCAGATGCCATGCCCTGACATTAGACAAGGGATGTCAATAAAATGGGTGTGAATGAGACCTGCCAGTGAATGAGAATGCCAGCTGTAAAAGTCTTACTCTCATCAGTGTCCATTCTCACAGTACTGCTCCTTCTCAAAACAGTGAAGGATTTTGTAGTGACAAATGCTAATTGTTTTTGCATTTAATTTTTAGGTGTCACAAACTTCTGAGCCATGAATCTGTCCTACATGACAGCTGAAACAAAAATTATGATTGATATTACCTCTGCTGATGTGACATCCTATATATAATAAAAACAGTAGGCATAAAGGAGAACATGACAGAGAAAATTATGGCCAAAGATTCAAATCATTTACTGTACTTTTACAATTTGAGTTAATGATCTCATGTAGGCATTATATAAATCTAAAATATCAAACAAAAGTTCACACTGCTTCAATGAACCAATGCCTGGGGAGCCCCAAAAAGGCTCATGAGTCATTGATTGCCATCCATAAAAAATCTGCATGGCTATGGAATACTCATTCATGTACTGAATTTAAGACTGCTTTTTAAGAGTTGTAGAGTCGTTAAATCTGTCATGAATTTGTGCCTGATCCTCAAGCATCTCTTCATTTAAACGTACTATTCAAATGAATTTCCAGGTCTGCAAATTGTGCACATTTAGTGACTGTTTAATCATATTTAAACTGAATAAGCTACCCTTTTAGAACATGAATTCTAAATTGCCTCCAGATATCTGGCAGCACACGGCGCAACTAATCCTGGACAAAGAAGAAGTCCATTGCAGGGCACACGGGCACACACACACACTTGCTCACACTGGGACAGAACAACCCACCCAGTCAATTAACCCATTGCATTCCATTGGAATGTGGATGTCAGTGCACAAAACACACACAGACATGAGCAGAACATGCACACTACGAACAAGGATTAACCTAACAGACGTGTCTTTGGATTGTGGGAGGAAACCAGAATACCTAGAGTAAACCCACAGAGACACAGGGAGGACATGCAGATTCCACACAGGTGGAGCCTAGGATTGGGAACAAACCTAAAATATTGGCTAACCACTGTGACATTATTATTATTACTATTATTATTATTATTATTACTGTATCACTGATGATCCCTCAATCCAACATGTCACTCTAACATACAGGGTATTTGAATATCTTAATCTGCCATCTTTTACAAATGACAATCTAAACTTGGCATTGACATTAGTATTGACTGGACATAAGTACTGGTAAATATCCACATGGACAGAGGTGACAACCTTCCTATTAGTTGATAATACATTAGTTGATAGGCTTCTACTATCCTAATATTCACTACCATAACCATTATCTGGGACAATGTAATATGCATTCACATATTGTAGTTCAACTGTAACTGCATATCAAGTATTTCTCGGGTTGCTAACCTATGTATACAAACTCCAGTTAGAAGCGAGTTAGCTCTTACAAATATGCCTAAGATGAAAATGATGAATAACGAATCTGGCTATGAAACTACACCCAGTATACAATCAGATTTGGCCAACTTTGATGAATAGGGGTAATTGTAATCTAAACAGTGTATTTGAAGTAATTAGTTGATTTGGGTGGCATGCATCCATATTTCTACATGCAGTCATTTCTGGTGTTATAAAAAATGGACACTCAAATCAAAACATTCTGTAACTATCTGATAGAAACCAGAGAGAAGACTGGACGGGAAGCCCATGTCCTGCAGGTAAGATTTTCAGATTTCTGTTGCTGTAGATCAAACCCAGTCCTGTCAGTAGTCAATATTTGGGTGACTTTGCAAAACATGTATTTCACTGATGGCTAAGAGGTGAAATGTGAAACGTCTCATTTTCACTCTCTCAATCCAATCATCTTCTTTGCTTGTTCTGCTTCAGCCTTAAACAGCTGTAATTATACACTAAAACAAAGTAACATAATGATATGTGTAGTGTTTATATAGTGAATATACTGTGTGCACCCAGATAGAAATGTCAGATTGATGCAAATCTTGCCATGTATGTCTTAGACAGATACATAAATGATTCCAGATGTTGTCTGATTAGACACTGGGCCTTACCACAGAAGGCATAAAAGTGCTTTTCATGCTGTCTATAAAAATACTCGTATGGGCTAATTTTGGGTATTGTACCTCTTGGTGAGAGATTGTTGACTGCTAGACATGCCTCTAAAGATGCATTTCACCCAAGCTTTTGACAAACTTTGAGAGGGGGAACATTGTTGGACTGAGAAAAGCAGGATTTGTATTTGGATGACATGCCCGCCATCTAGGCCATTCTAAAATAGGTGTAAGGAGGTGTTGAGAGCAGCAAACAGCCCAGACAGACCACCAGTGGAGAGAATCTTTGGAGCCACAGACAAGCATGAGCAGCTTCAACAGGTTAACAATGTATCCAGCTACAACAAGTGCTACAATGTTGCACAGATCAATTTGGGCTGGAGGGAATGAAATGAAGACTGGAATCTGATATTAAAAACTGCAATGTAACTGTGCTAATAAGCTCTCCTTGTCCTCCATTTATCCCTCCTTGAGGAATGGTGTCATGTGCTTTTAGGTAGGGTTGAATTTTTGAACATCTCTTGTAATTTATCACATAATATATTATGTTTCCCAGCACTCATCACTCCCACCACATGACTCCCTACCTCACACAATTCAGATATTCATAATCCATTTATAAATGGCTCATTCTCATCCAGATACAAGCCCCAAGCTGAAAACATACTAGCGGTGTTTAACTTTTGAACACCCTTTTTGTGTCACGTCTTAATGTTCCTTAAACATGTATCAAACAAATAAATAATTGGAGATGACGAAATCAAGGAAAATGATTAAATGATAAAGTGACTCGGACGCATTATATCAGACAAAATAATACCAGTATGCATATGTTTTTCGTTATGTTATTCAATATTTCATTTATCTGTTATTATTAAATTTTTTAACTTTAGTTTCTGTTATTTGAATTACTACGACAAAGATATTTGACTAGATAAACTCGTTTTATTCCTGCATTTAATATCTGAGCCACCCATGGAGGATGGGTCCCTTTGTGAGTCTTGGTCCTCCCAAGGTTTCTTCCTTATAATGCTAAAGGAGCTTTTCTTTGGCACTGTTGCCCTAGATTTGCTCAATTTGGGATTGGCCCTAGAAGATAATCTAATTCTATAAAGCTGCTTTGAGACAATGCTCCATTGTAAAAAAAAACGCTATAGAAATAAATATGGCTTGACTTGACTGAAACTGAATCCCGCAGAATATCTTGAGGATAGGTCAGAATGTGAGATTTGTACTAGGAACGTGCACCTGACAAATCTGCATAGATTGTGTTATAGAATTATGTCAACATAAAACATAATCTCAGTATCTCAAACACCTTGTAGTACACATGCCATAATTAATTTATGTCTATCTTATTAGAGTGAAATGTACTGTAAATTATAGTGTTCCTAATAAAAGTCCTAATAAAGTGAGTATATATACAGTAAATAGTGCATAGGTCCAGTTTTAGCTGACATGAAGCTGTGCACTCGGCTTTATAACAGTATTAAATGGATAGTAAATGAATTTATCACACCATACAGCACAGGAGCTGAAGCCCAAGCTAACCAAAACATGGTGCTTACCCAAACATGACCTATGATGTCATGCATGTTTTCATATGTGGTAGACAAACAGTAGGGTATTGACCAAGAAACTATTATATAATGCAGAAAGTTGCTGGTTTCATTTAGCTTTTTTGTACATCAGTTCAGTTTTGTCCCCTTACTCTGACTCAAAGCTCATCACTCATGAACTAATGCTATGTTGGTTAATTCCACATTTCCAACCACTGCAATTTGAAGAAGCAGAAGAAGATTTTAGGTCATGCATTCTCCCTGTTTACACAACCTGTTCTGAATAAAAAGTCACCAGAAATAACATGTATTCTGGTTTTGTGTTTTAACATAGCACTCATAATGGCAGGATAAGAAGGGAGAAAGTCTATATCTTTGTGGGGAATTATGTTTATCAGTTTACAACATCACTAAAGTTGTTTTCACCATCATTTTAGTGGTCTTGTGGGTTTTCTGTATTCTGGTCTCCCCATTGCATCAGTGGTTGTGTCTCTGAAGAATTGAATAAAGGCACAGTTCTTGTTCCAGAAGTGGTTACATGCTTTTGGCAACTCGTGATTTCAGCAGCTTAAAGCACATGCTTAAGAACAAGGCTCATACAGGGGTCCTGATTTACTACAGGTTTGCGTGTTTAAAAACATGTGCAAACCTGATAAGACGAACAAAAACCTACAAGCTGATTTACTAAGGTTCCACAGAGAATAACAGAAAACAGAGAACAGGTTTGTATGTTTGCCTAATGAGCTGTCAATCTATGCTGTAGATTAGCAGAAATAATGCATCGATTGTTTCAATGAATCTACCAGAAGCAGTGGGATCGATCAAATTTGAGTATCATTTTAATGGATGGATAGTGCTGTTCTAACAAATCCTGATGGTCCAGGGTTCAAATCTCACTTCTGCCAAGCTGCCACAGTTGGTCCTTAAGCAACCCTTAACCCACCATTGCTTGAATTATAAGACTGTATCAGTTGTCAGTTGCTCTGGATAAGGGTATCTGCGAAATGTCGTAAGTGTAAATTAATGTATATGTATGTATATTATCGGTTGAGTTAGAAAAGCTGTCAAAGAAACTCTTTTTTTTTTACAATAAAGTTTGTGTGTCTACTCTATTAAAATATGTAAGTCAAACTTTAACTTTTACTTCGGTATTTTTGTGTCAGATTTGTAGTAATTCTACTTAATGAAAGAGATTTTGTACTTCTGATACCTCTGGATATGTCACCTTTCTGTTTTTAGATCAAACAGAAGGGGCAGGATCTAGTTTGCTGACGTGGTGTATACTAAACACGTCTGGGGTGTGTGGTAGTAATCGCATCTGTGTCTGGTCATATGAGTGTTGGTGACTTCACTTATTTTCCATCATAGGACTGGACTTGAAATGACCACCAAATAACAACACAGTGGCTTAAGGATGTGAAGGTTAATATCCTTGAGTAGCCAAGCCAGAGCCCTGACCTAAATCCAATAGAAAATCCTTGCAGAAGGAACATGCTAATGTGATGAAGGATTCTCTCAGTTTACTATTTCATCACTTTCTTTACCTTCCTTCCCTGTCTTTGCTGTCCTGATGCTTTTCTGCACAAGTCTAGACATCACACATTCTGGCTCATATTTCTTTTTCAATCATTCATGATCCATTTTCTTCCCTTCGGTTAAAACTTCTCAACACTGGAAACCAGATCCAAATACATGTAGTCTCAAAATATCAAATAGTGAATGACCTTCCCCTACACTTTGGCGAGGATTATTTCAAAAGTCATCACATCTCTTCAAAGTTCTGCTGACAGATGGGGTGGCGTATGATTGGTGAAATGTTTCGTCATGGCTAGAGGTGCGCTTTCTCCTATTGAGCAAATAGATGAGGTGTGTTAACCACATGTGAAAATTACCTGCTAAGCTTTGAACAGATAAGTGAGTAAAGAATAAGGTAAGGAGACACAACATAGAGCATAGGGGAGGTCAGTGGTGATGGAGATCTCATTGACTTTCCATTGTTGAAAATGTAGGTTTACTTAGTTCAGCAAATACCAAGCATGAATTGTCAAATGTTTTAAAAATGTCTTTTCCATGAAATAAGACACAAACTGCAAAATAAATATACATCAGACACTGAGAAGGGGCTATATTCGGTATGGCCTCAGGAATGAAATTAATAGGTAAATAAATATATAATGGGAAAACCACAGTTAAATAATCCTACTGTCTCCTTTCCCCAGTAGCCAAATTCAATTTAACCCACATTCTTTTGATGGATTGGCTGAAGCTACTCTTTCCATTGCACATGCCATGGAAAATCTTTTCAACATCACAGGAGGAATACTACATCATGAAAACGCATAGAGCAAGATACTTGTTATTCTACAGGGAGAATATTTTTTAAAGTAATATAACACTATACCAACCATGTCATTTTTTCCATTCTTTAAAGTCAGGGGTTGAAGCGTACAAGCAACATTTACCTCCAATAGGCTTTTAGAGCACAGGGACTTCCGAAATCTGGCTTGCTTGACACAGAGACACTCCTCCAGAAGGGAAGCCTCTGCCAGGCTGCTGGCTCCGGTGCCTTGGACAGCTGCCATTTCGGTTTGTGGTGGAGTGCCATGGCAGTGAAAGCGCCGTAAGGGCTCCCACTCTTGCATACTTTATGGTCAGACTGAAGCATTACAGCCCAGTGAATGCTGCCCAATACTGCCAGACAGCCGAGATGAGATCACTACTGAAAACATGCTAGAGCTACCACCCGCTAACTGCCCTGTTTGTGAACCTTTATGAATGGGTGACAGCATGGAACACAGCCAGATGTGAGTGGTTATGAGTTACAGTTTACCATGTTGCATTTGCATTATTACCAGTTACTAATATAAAATATAATTAACTCAACTTTCACATGTATTTCGGAGGTCTCATTGATCTATTATCACTCTATTATCCAGGAAGTAGAGCTAGAACACAATTAGTTTATATCATACAGTGTGCCATGTATAGAAAGGCATTTGGGATTTAGTCTGTGTGATAGCAGATTAAAAATAGCAGATAATGATGGGTAAGTGATAAAACAGATCTTTAACATAAACATTTATGAAAAATGTTATAACCTCCCTGTTGTTATTCTTAATAAGACAATAGTTTTAATTACTGATGCTTTTTTCAGATGAAGTGTTTTAGACTGTAGCGGCTAACACAGTAGGAGACCACAATCAGTCAAACATGGCACAGTGTTGAAGCGTTTCAAGCTGGTGCTTCAGATGCTTTGCCACTTTAGAGATGAAACGTCCTTTACAATGGATCAGCTTTCCACACATACGGCATTTACCATTTCTTTCAAAAAAGAAGCAAAACTTTTCTTTACAATACATTTAAGGAATAATATTTTGTTTTGAACAAAAAAGGTCTCACAAATCCAGAATTTTGGTTACTTGACCAACAAGGATCACTCCAACAACAGCCTGTAAATACTCTCTGATGTCACAAAGAGACCCAGTGTAACTTCTAAGCAACCAAATGGCTGTCTAACATTGTCCAAGATTAATGTTCAGGAGCTTTCCCACAGGTTAACAATGGTGTGGGTGGTAGGGTTACTACACTCCATCGAAAAAACGTTATAGCATCTGTGTGAAACATGACAGTGGTAGTATTATGATTTGACCCTCTTTTGATGCATCTGGGCCAGGGCGGCTTTAATGGAACAATTTATACCAGATTTAACAATCATTTCAGCCAATTCTAGAGAAAAATACAGGACATTTGTCCATGACCTGAATTTCAATATAATGGGGATCATCCAGAAAGACAATGACCATAAGCACACAAGTAATTCAGCCAGAACTGGTTCAAAAAAGACTAAAGTTAATGTTTTGGAATGACCGAGCCAAAGTCCTGACCTTAATCTAATAGAAATGTAATAGAAATGTTCATGCAAGGATATTCTGTACAGAGGAATAAGCTAATATTTCTCCCAGTTAATGTGCCGAACTGGTTATGGAATGTTTAGTTGCAGTTATTGCTGCACAAGGGGCTCATATCAGAGACTTAAAGAAAGCAAAGACTGACGCAGTTTCACCACTCACAGATCTGAAATACTGGACCATTTTGATCATGAAATAAATGACCAGGTGTAAATTATCTTATTTGACTAGGTCATATTTATACAGAAGTATAGAACATTTTTACATCATATTTACTGACTATGGGCTCTGGTACTGCAGCTAATCATGAATTATAGCACATCTAATCAAGGTTGGAGAGACAAGAGTTAGGTTGAAATGGCAGGAGGGTTTGGCATGTATCCAGTTTTTGCCACATTAATAATGGTAAAAGTGCAGTAATACTCCAGGGCCACAATAAATAAATAAATAAATTACTAAAGCGTAAGAATTCTTGTTAATCAATTATTGTAAATCATTAAATTAAGAACTTCCTATGTGTTTATAGAGGGTAGACAAAATATACTTGCTTTATATTTAGGTCAGTCTGATCTAGTAGACAGCTGTTAAAAGCCTCTGTTATTAGTGGTTTGTTGATTGTTGATTAGGGCTTGTTGTAGCATCTAAAGTTTATAAGGCCTCTCAAAAGTTGAGCACTGGCAGTACTGCTGTGTGCCAGAGTTTAATCTCTTGCGGTTGGATCATATAATCACTCAGAGCACCATCTGGTTCTTGGTTAACCTCAGTCTTGAGTATGCAGTGCATGAGATTACAATACTGTAAACAGTTGTCCTCAAATGCATGGAGTATAAACTTGACACTCTAGTGACATTTTGAAACGCGTTCAATGTCTGGGTTAGAGCCCTACAGCCTATGTACAGAGCTAAGCAAGACTAAGTGTGTTTGTGTGTGTGTGTGTGTGTGTGTGTGTGTGTGTGTGGTTGGGGGAGAGAGAGAGATAGAGAGAGAGAGAGAGAGAGAGAGAGAGAGAGAGAGAGAGAGAGAGAGAGAGAAGTGGAATTGGGGGAGCTACTGTTCAACCCTATTCCTGAGTATGTACTGTATGTCTCGCTGTATTTCACTTGGGTGATCTCCAGTACCCCACCCTGTACCCACTTCAATGTAAAACAGAAGGCTAAAGCTGGATATAGCTGTCACATAACATCTGGCTTTGCATAAAAGGCCATATGTGTGCATAAGAGTGAATTTCGGGAAGTCTGTGCATTATTATAGCTCACCTTGATCAGTCCGGCAGTGCAGGGTGAACACCCAAGGATGGCATAGCAGACAAGGTCATGGACAGGTTTCTTTCCTCACTCCTCCTCATAATGAGTTCTAACATGTCTCTCAGTTGTTCTTGGGGCACTAAGACATAAAACTGATGCAGCAAAGGGAGAATTTCTTTCCATTGCCTCATGTCTTCTGTGAAAAGTTACATTAACACGTTTTAAAAGCTACAGCTGATGTTTAGTATCATACATGTACCATATATGTGAAATATCCCTCCACAGCATTGACATTACAGATATAAAACAATGACAGTACAGCATGCTTAAAATTTCCCATCTGATGTCACCGACACAATAAAACTTTAAGGGTCAAATGAGCTGGCATATTTCCATATCCTTAACATCTTGAACCTAGTTGTGATTGGCCAGTTCATTCAATCATTCATTCACTTTTTGATCTGAGGGTTTCTGGTGGCACAGGCTGCAAAGCAAGAACAGCCCTAGTTGCGTGAGCAGAAGAACAGACTGCGGTAGCCTAGCGGTTAAGGTTCTGGACTCTGGACTTGAACTCCCACCTCAGTTGCCACAGTTGGGTCCTTAAGAAAGGCCCTTAACCCAACATTGCTTCAATTGTATTGTGAGTTGTAAGTCGCTTTGGATAAGGGCATCTGCTAAATGCTGTTAAAGTAAGAATGCCAAACCAGATGAGATTGCCACACACTGACTGTTTGGTAGGGTGTATGGTCATTCAATTCTGCCAAAACACACTGACATCCCCACATTTTTGTGAGTATTTTTTCTCTGTTAGCATTTCCTGAAAGCACTAGGAATGTTTTGGGGTTTTCTGTGTTGTTTTTGAAGTTGGATTACCTGAAGTAGATGGCTCTGTGCCAAAACATTTAACTAGAAAATTATGTCTTATGGTGCTTTGTTGCTTGCTCTGTGACAGAAGATCTGAACAAGGGAACAAACATAAATCTGACATATTTTTTCTTTTTCTTATTTTCTGAAGTTTTTTTTTTATGAAGCATTGGAATGGAGATCAAACGTGCATGAGTCATGGGTTCATTTTCTTCGGTTTAGATTTCTCTTGTACACATGGATGACAAATAAATTGCAAAGGCATCAATATTATTATTATTTGACCAATTGTGCCCAAAATTTGACTTTAACTTTTGAGTAAATTAAAGCAGGATTTGAACATTTAAATTAGTTTTAACAAATATAATATAATTTAAATAATAGAAGAGTGAGTTCAAAACCTATTTGTGTTGTACCTACTTTTTAAAATAACTAACTACTTTAAGGACTGTAACAGTAACAGGCCACAAGCTAAAACAATGTTTCTGATTTAGCCATCTCTCAAACGCCATCAGCATTTCTCAAACTCTCATATGCACATGATGTTTGGGCTAAGTTTATTTTCAGGATGGAAGCAGTTTGAATGATATTAGAGATTAGATATTACTCTCAAAGGAAAATAAAGTGCTCACACATTAACCTCACCTGAATAACAAAGCTAAACTTTAGCTTGTGTTTGTTGTATGATGTTGCCATGACAAATTAAAGACGTTTCCCTCATGCTTCAGCCAGATTTTAACAAAATGTATCTGTTGACATGATGCACCTCGAATTCTGCTGAATCATGTTATTCAGAGTTGTTGCCTTTTTACACTTGGAGTAGAAATGGCTTTGACAGGTTTGAAAGAGACTCATTTAGGCTTTGCTAAGCCTGAAATCTAGTTTTATTCAGACTTCATTTGTTTATCTAAGCCTTTTCCCTTCAGGCCGTCATACGAGATATGTTAAGGGCAAAAGTCTGACACTGTCTGGCAGACATGACAATAGCATTAATATGCACGGGGCTCAAGGTGAGAACCACATTCAGACCAATAAAGGCTGCAGTCAAGACCACCCTCATCAAGTCCTAGATATGTCCAAGACCCTAATAGTCAAGTCTGAGTCAACACCAAGGGAAAAAGGTCAAGACCTGAGATGATGCCTGAACTAAGATTTAACTGGTCACTGTCAAAGCAGATTTTTTAAAATGGCCTGAGAGAACCTCAGGAAGGGAATCTTGACTTCCTTGTCTGTCATGAGGCAATGTCCTAGAAAGCATTTTGTAATAATAAAAAGAACATACAGTGCAGTGAACATTTGGCTGTACTTGATTTTTAATTGTTTACACTATATTGTGTATTTACTGTACATTTGCATGTGTTGCATGTTGCATAATATTTTCACTTTTGACAGGAATTTTTTGCTTTTCATTGGCGTTGCAGTTGAATAATTCATCCACCGTGTCATTGTTTCATGTCTGCTTGATCACAAGCTCTATGTAAATACGGGTGTACCTTCATGAGGTGTAACACTGAAACTGCCTCAAATGCATTGTCTGGAAGATCTGAGGTCAGAAAAAGAGATGGGGGAGATCTAAATACGAGCTAAATAAAGTAAAGGGATCTAATTAAACTGATTATTAAATTGTTTAGATTAATTTTCAAGGACGTTGGCTTACTTAGTCAAGGCTGTGACAAAGTCTGTATGATCATAGGTTAATCCCTGGGAGTCACAAATGTCCATAGAGCTGCATTACCTCCTGTTCCTCCCCCAGTTCCTGTTGCGGCCTCTTCCATGGTTTCTTCATTGGAGATGATGTGAGGAATGCTTATGAATCTGTAAAGGTAACAGTTAAGGTACTGACACCAAACATCATTGCAGGACATATATTGCATACCTTTTTATAAATAAAAAACAGACATTCCCATATTCTATTGTAATTCTAGCACTAGTGCTAAAACCTAAACCCTGGAGCCAATCCAGGACACAGTCTAGTACCTCAAACAGTGAATCACCATAGTCCCATTTTAATAAAGTAGGATTAAGTGTAGAAATATCCATGTATAGGCCATCCAAAATAAATTAACTATTAAGCCACAAAATGTTTTGTACAAACAAAAACAAAGGTTTTTGCCAACCATTGCCATCAAATATAATCTTTTTTCCACACAATTCTGTTTCCGCACAAGATCTGTCATTTGAGACACATAAAGATTAAAACCAATTTAGTATTTTAATTCCTAATATTGTACAGATAACATGGGCACTGGGCGGTGCCCAACTATAAAATAAAACTATAAAAGTAAAATACTCTGAACTGTACTTTCCAGATATGCAGTTTTACTTCTACTATATTCAATTAAGAAACACAATACTGGATTTTGTTGTCATACTCTGGTAAAGGAAACTTAATTAACTAATTAACTTAACTTAACTTTAATCATATTAGGGTAATAGAAAATGATAGGTGAGATTGTAAAGAATTATACTGCTCACAAAAAATAGAGGACATTTTAAAATGAAATCTGCCATAATTAAATACAACCTAATGTTTTGAGAAGTGTACTCACAAACAAAGAAACACTCTCCATGCTCCAGCTCAGTAGTTGGCAGTAATGCACCTTAAGTTGGCTTGTCAGCCAACCATTAAGCCAGATAAAGAAGAGGAGGTCTGAATTGCTGAGCCATTTCCACTTCACCTGTTCCCTCTAACATGCTCCCTCTTAGCCCAACCTACTATCATCAGTAACCTTTCCACAACCCCTAATGTATGAGAATCACACCACAATCAACAAGACAGAGACTGGAGGTAAGGAGAAAGACAAGACACAAACGTGAGAGGTGAGTCAAGATAGTGTGCAATAGTCAAAGCACTTTTAAACAGACGCATGAATTCACATAATATTCAAACAATTCACTTAACCATCAAATTGAACAATGATGAGAGTACAAACATTTCTGTATGGATTTACTCAAGCAAGAGTAGTTACACAAATTGTAAGTTGTTCTGTGCTTCAGTCACAGTTTGCCCACTGCTGTTAGCTTCTAAGCTAGCAAGGCTGATGTGACTCTGCTTAGAAAAGAAAAAGACCAGCAAATGTGAAAGACCATGCAAGTTCTGGCATATTGGTCCACGCTGGTTAACTAGAACAATGGTGTTTACAACATAACATATGCCAATCCTTGCTGTTTTTTAAATGACAGTTGGTAACTTTACTAACTATTATTAAATAAAGGTCTTGCTATGGATGAAATTTAGCAACCTAACATGCTAGCGTTACACTACAGTTGTCACAACATCTTATTATACAAGTCTAGAATTACAATATACAGTACTATATTATGATTACTATACCTGTTTCTTCTGTTTCTACAAAAATCTAATGAAATAACGCAATATACTCTAGAGTAGCTTTCTCATGTTTATAATTAAAGTATTTGCTGGATTGAAAAAAACAAAAACTTGTGTGCTATTAAAATTTATAAAACTAGTTTGGCTAGTACTGGACTTTCTGTTCCCTTTTGTTAGGGTTTTACCAATAGCACTGTTGTCCTCTGGCTGGGGTTGCAGTGGACTTTGATTTGTTAATATTTCCTTGTGTGAAAATAATAAATACATTTAGAAATTAATTTTTCTGATGTCCAATGTCATGTTCTTTTTATTGAGTCTTCCAGTTTTTTTAAACATGGATGTAGCTACAGACCAGATGCACCAACTGTACCAATCTGTATTCTCAGTATTCATGTAGTGTATTTAGGTCCTACTGCTTGCATCATTGCTTAATCTATGCCTCTTGTTTGGGATGGTTACTAGTGTAATAAAAAATAAATGGCTCTTTAAAAAAAGTTTCAAAATGCAGACCTTTTAAGTCTTATCCTCTTATAGGGGTTAACATCTAGTCAATGCTATCCCCCTATTAGTAGATCCCTAGAGACTGCCCTGCAGCTCACCATCTGATTATTTCGGTGCCATAACCTCACCGTACTTGGAGTTAACCCACATAGATTTGGGAGAAGACATGCAGACTCTGCACAGATATTACCCAGGTTGCTCCACTAGGGATCCAACCCAGGATACTTTTCCCAGAATTTATTCCAAGGTACTTGCGTGTCTGCACCCTGTGAATTCTTGGTATAGACAATCCCTACTTGTTTGACGACCCTGATATAGATCTAATCAGTTAACCTATATAGCCTAGCAGGCTATCAATGGCAACAATCTTGTGTACATATAAGAATGATGAAAAGCAAGCTTAATGTGTTAACCTTGTACAACTAGAACCGGTAGATTGTTGCTTCTGAAATTAAATTCTACATGGCCCTGTTGTAGTTCCACTGGTTCTCTGTTGCTTCTACCCAGTATAACAATATTACACAACAAGATGGGAGCTGCCATGTCATAAACTACAGTTGATGTGCAGCAGAAAGTAACGCTTTAGAAATCGGTGCCCAAGTGTAACATTAGAGAGGGCCTGGAAATGAGATTTATCCATTACACATTCACTCAAATGCACACACAGTGGACTCGACTGGTGTACCTGGCCTGAAGCCTGAGACAGACACACCACACACCACACACACACACACACACACACACACACACACACCGCACAGACTCTGTTAATAAGCACCGACATATGGGTGTGTGCGTTTTTTAACAGACTGAAAAATTGTTACATATTTGATTGGAACAGAGTGGCTAGGTAAAATTGTGGCATTCTGTGTGTGTGTCATGGAAAGCCACTATTTGGTGTCTAGCCAGCGGAAAGAATGCAAAAAGGAGCAATTTGCTGTCGACCTTTTATTAGCCTCTCTCCAAAGAGAAGTAATCAATGTGCCAGCAACAAGAGCAGGGGGGAGTGAGGGAACTTGAGAGAAAGAGCGAGAGAAACACATAAAACAAGAAAATGAAAAGTTGATCCAGAGGTGGCTGAGAGAGCGGGACGGCGAGTGAGAGAGAGTTGTCTGACTGTGGTCCATACACTCTTCATCAACAATTTTAATATCTTTAATGTTCCATGTGTTTTCTTCACCCTCTGTCTTATTTAAACCTTCCATGACTCTGTTACACGCGCACACGCGCACACGCGCACACGCGCACGTCAAGATTGTTACAGGATAAACAGCTCTGTGTTATATAAAAATCTCAAACTATCTGAGCTCTCTGCTCAGAATCACAATTCCTTACCGTGGTTTTTATTGTTCACAAAACCCCTAACTGGAATCACTCCACTGGCTGTCATGCTACCCTATTAGATATGATTACTTGAACCAATCAGACAGAAGACCTCCCTGTGCCGTGGCTAGCAAAACTGTAGAACACTGACTCGTCCATTTATTCTCCATACCATACATATTTGAGTGTGAGATTTAAAACTTGATATGTGTATTTCTTTGACTGACTATTAATGTTTCTTGACAAAACATAAATAAAAGGTTTTGGCATGGTGCATGTGTGTGGAAAAGACGAGCCGAAGTTTGTGGTCTGGATATCAACCACGAGGCAGTGCAACTCTACAATAGCTCTCCTTCATTCATTTTGGCCTTGCGCTCTCTAAACGAATGCTGCCTTCATATGTTATCGTAATGCACGTAAATTTGAGTTCCTGACCTCTCAAATCATGGAAACCATAAGGGAGCATTTTCATCATTGTGGAGGAAAATAATAGTGTTTGCTTTTAGATAACTTGTACAGTCTATGGACAAAAGTATTGGGACACACCTCTTAATCACTGAATTTAAGTGTTTCATGCAGCTCCATTACCACGAGTGTAACCTAGCCATGCAGTCTGTCTTTAAAACATTTGTGAAAGAATGGGCCTTTTTTTAAAAAAAAGCTCACTGAATTTAAGTGTGATACTATAATTGGATGAGGTGTTTTGGAACCACAGAAAGATGATGTGTTCTGGGTGTTCACAGTGTTCTGAGGTAGCTGGATCTGATGGTTCAAATCCCTCCTCTGCCAAGCTGCCACAGTTTGGTCCTTAAGGAAAGCCCTTAATCCACGATTGCTTGACTTGTAAGACTGTATCAGTTGTAAGTCGCTCTGGATAAGGGCGTCTACTAAATGCTGTAAATATAAATGCAAAGTGAATACAAGTTGCCAACGCCTTGCTGACTCAATAACTGCATAGTTACAATCTCTCCTGCGCTGGGACCCTCATAGCATGGCTTTCCATGGCCTGACATCACCAATCACAATGTAAAGGTTCATGTGGAGTGGTGTATAAGATAGAGTTATTGGATTCTTGCAGTCTTAATGTGTTCTGTGGTATGACAGATCACTCTACCTAGTAGTACGAGTTTGGGTTTGGCAAATTCCAGGATAACATTCCCTGCCTGACTGCATTGTGCTAACTGTAAAGTTGAAGAGGGATAATGCACTGCTCAAAAATAATAGGGGATATTTCATTGAGACATTTTATTTTGGAGTATCCCCTAGTCTTTGTGAGCAGTTCACCATGGGTTTTGTCCCTCCTCCTAGGCCTCTTATTTCCATTGAAGGGAAATCTTATTGCTACAGCATGCCATATATATAATTTTTTTTTTTTACCATTTTCCAATATGACTCGACCCGAGTGCACACAGCAAGATCCATAAAGGCATGGTTGCAAAAATACCCACAGTACCAGTCCAAAATTAAGAAAACAACATAACCAACATCATTTTGCTTCTTCTGATTGTTTCAATTACAGTCGTTAGTGTTATTAGTCAGTTGTGGAGTTTATTATTAAAATTAGCTGGCTATCCCATACAGCAAGCAGCAATAATAATAAGTTCTTAAGTAGGAGTTGGTCTTGATGTAGGTTCATTTAATTATGATTGTCCTTTTATGATCTTAATTGAGTGTCAGGTTTTTCTCTTCATCTAGTTAGGCATTAAAAAATTGTTTGCTGGCAAATAAAAAGTAACTTTATCCTGGATTGTTGAGCAGGACTACAGGAGACGCCACATAAATTCAGTACACTCCATATTCCTGCAGTGCCCATCTAAATGATGTGTGTGCCCCATTGCAACAAGTAACCTAGAAACGCCCCTGGTAGTTGGAGTAGCTGAGATGTTTGAATTGAGGATATCTCCATACATTTGCTGTGGAGGAGCAGAATGGGATGCTGTGTTTAAAGGAAGATTCCATCAGTGATTAATATTCATGTTAGGCACAATGCATTACCTAACACTATCCCGCTACATGTTTACCCCCTACACAATTTTCCCTCATCAGGAACAGTGGAAGGAAACTAGGATTGAGAGAAACTGTTAGTTCAAGTTCTAGTTACAGGTTGATTTAACAACCTTTTTGTTTGTTTTTATCAGCAACAAGGTTCAGGTAGGACATATATGAGTAGACACAGACATGGAAAATATTCACTTTAAGCACCCTGTACACCTGCTTTGTCACATTGTGTGAAACATTTTATAACCATATAAATTTTATAAGTGAAATTTTCTGATTGCTGTGAACATTGCAAAGAAAAGGCACATCACGATTGCCATGTGCGCAAACGGCTATCAATAGTACAGCAATGTGAAAAAGAATGTTAATTGGATTTAAATATACAAATTGCCAATTCTGTTGTGGAGGTCTCCATCAACCATATAGCATGTGGATGCTGCTTAGTCCAATAATCAGCAAATATTCAGCCACAGCAACAGTTTTAATGGCTTGTTCTGCCTCTTCTGGTGGACCTCTGAACACTCAAATAAAGCATGATGGCACATATACAGGCACATTGAACTACACAATTACACACACTCCTTGAAATAGGTCGGAGAATGGATGTTATACAGTCTCCTTCTTGTAAACGATTAAATAGCCTGGCTCCAAATTCTCCTTGACCCCTTTCCTCTATGAAAATCTTCCAGCATTTAAAGCCAGTGAAAATAATTTCTCGTAGCCTTTCTTTAAAAAGTGCAGTTTTTATATTCTATATCTAATTTCCTCCTCCCTAGTTCAGGCCTCAACATAAAATCATAACTTATACAAATTGTGCTATTCTGAGCCGGGTTTTTTTTTCTGTCATAAGCAAATGGAATTTGGGGATAGCAGAACAAAGAGGACATTCAGGCTGTGCCATAGTGTGTATGGCTGATGGGGATGTTACAGTCTCACCACTCTGGAAAAAAGTTTCTAATAAGGGGAGCAGTGACTAAGGGGGAACTCAGCATGTTCAGATCTGATAAAGAGGAAAAAAACAAGATAAAAGCTCTACATAGCTCTGCATGCAGAACCCTGAATCCTTACCTGTTCTTCTGGGTTATTGTGTTGGTGCATATGGGTACTTTATTGTATTTGGGCTATGTAGTTTCCATTGTGTTATTTTCAGGTTGATTTAGTCGGGTACAATTAAATCCCTCCTGTCGGGAAGTGGAGCATTCTTTATGTGTCCTTTATAACATGGACATTTGTTCGCTTTATTTGTTGATTTCGCTTTTTAGAAGAATTTCTGAAATGTTTGTGGTGATTTAGTGGGGTGTCGCACAGTAGTTGACATCTTTGCCTTGGAGGTCTTGAGGCAGAGGAAATCTTGGTGCTTTAGTCTTAATTTATTTGCCCATGTCTGGTTTGTGTCTTCAAGTGTAAGAGATTAGAGAGCAAATAATGAGTTATTCTTGCGGAAAACCCTTTTCCTGGTTCTCTCAGGTTCCAGTACTGATCATCACTTACTTCCTTCATTACATTTCTCTCATTTTTGTTGCATGGTCTAAAATGTAACATTTTCTACCATAGAAAATTTTATTGTCCATATTTGTATTTAATATTGTCAGTAATTCTTGATTTGACTAATTCTAATTATTGATTTCACCCTGCATATATGTAACTGCCTTATTGGAAGAGTGTTCATTTCATGCTTAATGAAGAGTTTGGAAGCATAGACTACATTGAGCAGACTGTTGTGTTTTGCAGCAATGTAATGTTGTATGTTGATTATGCAGATCTCCTTGGGTTTATACCTTTAAAAGGCCCTGGTGTGTTGAGGAGAATTCTGCTAGCCTCCTCATTCATCTGCTGTAGTTGGTCATCTCCAAGTGTCTCCAGTGAACTTTGAGTCACTGGCAAGCAGTGATATAGTGGTGTTTTTGGTATTTTGGTCAACAGATGACTTGAAAAGGGAGTATTTACATGTATAGCATTTAACAGACATCTTTATGCAGAGTGACTTTTGGCTTATACAAGCAGACATTCAATACAACCTCATACTCTTCCAATGTCCTTAACATGTCCATGTTAATGACTAATATTAATATATTAACCTTTTACTATTAAACATTTTCATAGCTGTTGGAACCAAGTCTCTTACCTTTCAGAAAAAAACAACCTGCGTGCCCTTGATTAACTGGTGTAAAAGTGATCTATTGCTTATTTTCCCTACTAATATTTCTACAGGGGTGCAGTCAGCAACAGTTTTTCTTCCCCTTTTGCCGCACCAACAACCACTAATATTATGCTAACACCCACAGCTAATGATGTAGTGACAGCAAATTTTGAACAAATCATTCATGCAAATTCAGCCTTATTCAAACAAATGTAAATCCAAACATAGCATTGGAAGATTACAACTTACACGTCAAAGATATTTCATATATTTTTAAAAGGCTTGTGAAAGGGTTATGTTGACCGTGAACTTCTCTTCTCTGCCACCCACACACTAGTCCTCCAAAAAATGTTTATCTATATTGGTAAACTAGTTGAAAGTAGCTGCGTATTCCATTTGTTCATTGTGTCACTAGAACCTGTTTCAGTGTGACACAATGCACTTCTATGATTCAGTTCCTATTCATTAGCTAGGTGTTACTTTAGCCTTCAGGCTGGGTACAAATGAGGCCCTCCGATACCAACTGCCTTGATTCTGAGCAGCCCGGACACATGCTTACACACACTGGATGGCTACAGCTTTGGGTAAAAGTGTATCAGTCTCTACGCTGCTTACTCCCTGGAGACCCCCAAACTATGCCAGCATTTGAGACTGGGTGCCCTCCGGGCATGAGGGCCAATTAAGCCCAACACGGACACCTTTTTTGGGCAGGAAAAACACCCTGCTGTGCACAAAGTGCGGCCCCCGCAGCGCACAGCATTTATTTGCTTGCATACACATGCACATGTGTACAAATGCGCACACACACATGCACATTCTTGCCTAAATACAGTCTCATACCTTAGGCCAGATTCTACAGTCCTTCTCACACCTGGAACCAATGTGTGAACAAATGAAGGAAGGCACGTAAGGAACAGGCGAGCATAGAGAATTAATGACTGCGTATATCCTTCCCTACCTGCTTTGTTAAAACACACATGCATAGTTGCACATACACATGCAGCATTGTTAAAATGTGTTGTGTACCTCTGATGTAGCTCATTACGTTCCCATGCTTTAACCTACCTGTGAGTGATCACGTTTGATGAAGGCTGTTCTGTTGGGCTGCATTAGCACTCAAGACATGGTGTCACATCATTGGGTAGTAGTTGATGGGGAGCGAAAGGTTCAACTAAGCAAAACGCTGAGCTTTCTTGCTTCTTTTTCCTCTAAAGCAAAGGAATTAAACAATTCCAGTGGGTATGGTACTGTTCCTGTGTGCGCAGCTAGATCTAGACATAGAGTTTTATGGGACCATTCTTTAATAGGTGCACATAAAAATGCCTGTGTGGTAGAAACATGATGTCAGGTTGTTTCATGTTGGGCAACTACAGAATGAACACCAGTCTTAAACATTAATACTTTTAGTTTTACCTAAAACGCATAGATGGATATTTCTCTATAGTTTTTTATACATAATGGGTACTTCAATAGGTACAACTGTTCAGCTGTTTGTTTATTCAACTATGTAATCAGTAATAATCCAATCACATGGCAGCAACGCAATGCATTTAGTCATATAGACATCAAGACAGCCTACTTTACTACAAACCGTGCATCAGACTGAAAAAAAGAGACTATTTTTCTGTTGAATGATTCTGAACATGGCATGGTTGTTAGTAGAAACTGCTGATTTTCCTTCAGTCGTTTGCTTCATGAATGTTCAACGAACAGTAACTCAGCCGTAACTGTGTGATACTATGGTGTCAATATGGACCATAATGTCTGAGCAATAGTTCCATAGTTGGATCTCTGCCACAAATAATTGCAACAGCTCTGAATGAAAAGGGGGTCCAAGCAAGCAAAAGCAATGTGTACATAGTGAAGTGCATGTTACATATATAAAGGTATTTATACACAAGTGCATGTGTGTTATAGTTTAAAAATGTGTAGGTCATGACCGATAAAAGTGCCAACAGTATACTAACTAAAAGAAATTGAAGATGACATCAATTATAAAGACAGTAATATGCATTGCTGTATCAGACATTTTGTATATAAACTTTTCTGTATAACTGCATATGAATGGGTAATAGTCAGGCATTCAGGCGCGCGCACACGCATGCACACACACACGCACACGTCTGCATTAACACACACAGCAGAGCTTTTTCCTTGCCTTAATGCTCAAAAGTGGTCTGAAATATCCCCTAATTTTTGTGAGTGTATTTCCAACTGAATGTAATGTGGTTAGTGTGTTCCTCATGTTTTCTATTAACCATGACAGAAAGGTGTTTCATAAATCCAAACAGTCTGGAATGGTTGATCAGACTACCATTGCTGGTACTTAAACAGTACACCTTTGTTCCTCCTCATTTCCACTAGATGGCGATAGTGGTGCCTATTTTATTCCACTGGTTTCAGTACAATGGTTTTACACAGATTATTTTCTTTCACTTGTACAACAATTATGTGCTAACTATGCTTATAAAACAGCTAAAGATGAAATGCTAACCTTGCAATTTAAGTAAAGTAACTTTAAGTCAATTGAGTGAGAGCTTTACTGGCTGTTTCTTTCTTTTTGTGGATGTTCCGTAGTGCTGATTTTAGCTTCAGATGTTTATAATGAGTATTACGTATTCGTAATAAAGTACCATATATTAAAGTAAGGGTTCTTAATGTTTTTTATCTTGAATTTAAGTCAGAGAAATCTTTGCATGTATGTGAAATTATATTTTTGATAGCTGCTTGTATCAGGACCTTTTCTAAAGTTGTTACAGTACTTGTTCAAGTTTTAAATGGTACAGTTCTCGCAAATGGTAGTGTGTCATTATTTTAACTGTACACAGTTACTTGGCCTTGGCTTTGCAGTCTGGCTCAGCTCATGAGAAACAGGCCTGAATCTCACTAACGGCTTCCAGCTATCAGGAGATAACCCTCAGGATTAGCCATAATTACTGCCAATTATAGACCAGCGTAGGGAGAGGCAGCACAGGCACACTGGGAGCAGATGGAGCGTGGAGGATTGGAAGAAGCCGAGAACTGGCGGCCGGACGAAGGAAGCATGAAAAAAGAAGGGGTGGAGTGGAGGACGACCTGTCTCCTGTATCCCGACCTTTCTTTATGCTGGGTTTAAGTGGCTGCTTTATGCTGGGAGCCCCTTTCTGCCTTGTTCTCCACCATTGGCCTTTTAAGAGTAACCAGAGACAGCCGGAGGACAGTAGGCATGAAGAGACGAGCACCCCGCCCAGGAGAGAAAATGAAGAAAAGAAAAAGTACAGGGAGCGTGAAAGAGACAGGAGACCAATGGCAAATGGGGCTGCTTGTGAAAGTGGCGTAGTTAGCAGATAAAAACTGTCTCCTGCCTGTAAAGAGATCCTTCCTCTCTTTTTCCTCTCCTCTTTCTTTTCCCCCTCCCTTGCTTTTTTGCAAGTTTATCTTTGTGCCCTTAATTGGGCGTGGAGACAGAGAGTTTCTCAAGGCAGTGGAGACCCCAGACGCCTTTCTACTGTCTATTCATCCCTCCTTTCACTCTTTCCCTCTGACCCTCATGCCACCTTCCTTTCTTTTCTCTCTGCTCCTTCCTGCCTTGCTTGGTGTCTGTCCAGGGCTTTAACCTATCTGTCTTCTTCCACGTCCCTGTCTCTTCATGCTGGCGGTGAAATGTCTGCATAAGTTTCAGAGATGGCATACACACTCTCAGTGATACACGTTCTTATCCATAGGAGACTGAGGTGTGACTCCAAGTTCACCAAGAAGTTGAAGCACTCAGAAACAATGCCACAGAGGTGGAGATGGGGTGATAGATGAAGGCAGTTAAGTATGCCAACCCGAAAGACACATCCCAGAATCTGTCTTAGAACAGACCTTCTCATTTAAACATTCCCAGATTTCGTGCAAAGTTGTGTTTCTTGTTAACAGCTTGAACACTTTCAACAAGTTTTCTCTTTCAGTTCTCTTTTTGTAAAATTTCAGTACTTTTTGTAAAAAGCCAAGTAAGAGGTAATGGATGTTAAATCGTTTTTCTATACAGAGCGATGTTTGACGCCAAGTTTAATGCATCATTATAATGCTACTACTCCTAATTATACACTTCACAAAGTTAGGAGATATTTCAAAATGAATCCAAAGAGGATCCCACAAGAAATGCTGGACAATCTGATCCTGTCCATGCCCCATCGCTGTCAGTGTGTTTTGGCAGTCCTGGGTGACCATACTGAACAGTTAATGTGTGCCACTCTGCTCCAGTTTATCATGCTTCTGTTCACCCATGAATATATCGCTTGCTACTCAATCACAATAATTGAGTTTGCATCTCATTTGCGTAACTGAATAACTTTTTTTAATTTGTCGTTTGATTTGCTGATTGTCTTGTTGAAGGAAATAAAAAAGCTGCTTTTTTTAGTCACTTGATATTCATTTTGAAACATCCCCTAATGTTTGAGAGCAGTGTACTACTAATATTAATAATCCTATAATTAGTAACAACAACAATAAAGCAAATGCCAATCATTTTTAAAGCTGCTTATTTCAATTCAGGTTCACATGAAAATTGTAAAGATGTTTCTGATCAAGGATTTCGGGTGCTGGTCTGTACAGAATACACACGGGACAGACCTAACAATTCCAACTTCAGTTACAATGAGTTACATTTTCCTTCACAGGATTGTATGCAGTACGTGTACAAATATATTTTAATGTATGTGCTGATCAGTGTACACTGATTATAAAAAATATATTATTTTTTGAAATACCTTTTATATAGAGACTTGGAGAGAGAGAGAGAGAGAGAAAGAGACTTGGAGAGAGAGAGAGAGAGAGAGAGAGAGAGAGACTAGGGGAGAGAGAGAGAGAGAAAGAGA
>JAUZST010026513.1:0-30503 GCA_034779995.1 Parotocinclus haroldoi | reverse complement strand
CATTTTCACATTTTATGAACATTTGCTTTAGTGAGCAGGGGGATCTTGCATGCCCTGCAGGATTTTAATCCCTGACGGTGTAGTGTGTTACTAACAGTCATCTCTGAGACTGTAGTCTTAAAGCTCTCTTCAGTCTTCAGGTCATTGACCAGGTCCTCCCGCCCGTGTAGTTTTGGGCTGATTACAGAACAGAATCATACTTATCCCACGAGGTGAGATCTTCCATGGAGCCCCAGACTGAGGAAGACTAACAGTCATCTTGTGTTTCTTCCATTTTCTACTAATTTTAACCTCCAGGTGTTCGTCATCACGTCGCCAATCAAACACGGGATATAAACCGCCTTAGCGATTGCTCTGCAACTGCAGTCGATGAGGACGGCGACTCGCACGGGAGCACAAGGTAGGTCTCCTAACACAGTTGTTGTCTTCTATTGTCAAGCTATTGTCCTGTAGCCCATCCCAGCCTTGTGCAGGTCTACAGTTTTGTAGTGTCCTTAGACAGCTCTTTCGTCTTGAGCATGGTGGAGAGGTTGGAGTCTGATTTATTTAGTGTGTGGACGGGTCTCATTTATACAGGTAACAAGTTCAAACAAGTGCAGTTAATACAGATAATGAGTACAGAATAGGAGGTTTCTTAAAGAAAACTAACAGGTCTGTTTCTAGGTGATAAAATAAATAAAAACGAACATTCATTATTTATTATTTTATCATATTTAATTTTTGGACTATATTGAATTTTGTCTCTCGCAGATGAAGTGTATGTACGATAAAAATACTGACCTCTCTATTCTTTGTAGATGGGAATACTTGCAAAATCGGCAGTGTATCAAATACTTACTTTACTCACCATAAAACCTAGCAAAACTACATATTAGACCGCTAAAGCTAAGGCATTCATCAAACTAGCAGAGACGTCATATACAAAATAAATTCTGTGTTTGTTCCAGAACAACAAGTAGTCTAGAAACATACCATGTTCTTGCCTGACCTCAGTGTCTCTGTTTTCTGTCCCAGGAGTTTTGTAGGTTTTATAGGCTTGGTCTGTGATAGAGCAGCCTGTAGGCTTGATTTAATGAGTCTGTTTGGATGCTGGCTGGAACTGCACTTGAATCATTGGTCACAGCATGTCTCTGAAGACTAAAGCCATAATGAACGTGCTGACAGCACTGCCTCAAAATGAATAATATCACTGTCTAGTACAATAAATAAAAAACAGAGACCAAGATTACTACATGGACCAATATATGGACAATTTATATAGCCACTTAGAAAGATCTTTGGTATAATGAACACCTAAACATTATTGGTCTCTTATTGGGTTAAACTCCCACAGACGAGCGGGCTGATGCATTTGGAAAACAGCACAGTAATACTAAAACACAACAGGAGAAGACATATTCATGCTCAGAAGAGTCCACTCTAATAACCTTACTTGAGCAGCTGAGGATCTAAATAAAAAAATACTGTAATATCACAAGGGAAATCATTTCTAAATTTCGGAATTCTATTTTATGACATGCAGCCAGTAAATAGCAATGATATAAAAAGACCTGAGGTGTTACATTTGAGTGCTATATTCTGCATCTATAAATAATAATTTAACTTAAAAATAACCAGATTACTGTATATAGTGAACCAGCAAACATATTGAAACATGAACTCTAAAAACAGTTAAAATAGTAGGATCTTTATTAGTGGTGTAGGAAATATCTAGCTGTAGTTCCAGATTTAAATGAAGTCACGGTAGAGCATAGTACTCACTGCAACAATCCTTTTCATGGCCTCCAGCTTTAGAGAGTCCTTGTTGCTGTCCAACATCTCCTTCAAATCATCATGTCTGAAGAAAACACAATGAAAAGCACATTTTAAGCATTTATAACACAGATCTCAAGCCTTGGCTACTGCTTGTGTGGAATTTGCATGGGTCCTACTACTTTTGTTGTCTTCCACATTTCAAAGACATGTTTTAGGTAAATTGACCTCTCTAACACTACTGTCCCAGTGAGTGAGTGAGTGAGGGACTGTGTGTAGGAAATGAGCTTTTTCAAAAACTGCAACATTCATTTGAAAAAACAAAACCCCCAAAACGTTTGCTTGCTGTTCAGGTCCAGGGTAGATGTAGAATATTTTACATAGTAATACTATGTCAATGGAAAGTTCTTACAACAACTGAACAACAAATTTGTTTGTGCAGGTGTGCTCTGCATTGGTCCAGCCCCACACCCTCTGCAGCTGGATAGGCCCTAGCACCTAACACTGACCACTAGAGAACATAGTAAAGGGGACTAACAAAGTATTTAGCTAAACAGATTCACTGTCCTTAATCAAAGAAGTACAAAGTGAAATGACTAATAAAACTCAAATACAGACTAAACAGAATATTAAGCTGAAAAAAATAAATACATAATACTTTTGTACAGTACTGCACCTCTAAAGGATAATGCTGAGCTATTTCATATTGAATGAATCATATATTAAATTAATCATATAGAATAATCACATTTATAAATTGTAGCAAAACATGCTTTGTTATTTGTTATTGCCAAATTGTCATTATCATGCTGCTTCCTTATTCCGAATAACAGATATAACGACACACAACATTAAATGATTCTTCACTCTTGCAAATTCTATATAAAATGAGCTCTTGGATGAGTATTGTGCCCAGTAAGACATTCGCTCCAAAGTAAAGAATGATAAAGCATGAATGCTGCTCTCTGCTGAAGTGATTAGTTCACTCTCAGAAGGTGAATACAAATGTATTTGATTGATTGAGGAGCTCCAAAGCATGACACCTACGAATGGAGAAATGAAGGTTAAAGAGCTAAAACGTTGTTAGACACCTATGAGAACAATTGTGGAGGTAGAAGATCCTCTGCTTTCAGGAACATGGCATTGTATGTTCTTCACTATATTTTGATGGCATCCAAGTCATCCTAAGTTCTGTAGAAATGTAAGTGGGAAATACATAACATTCTACAGCATTTTTTGTTCAGAAAGTGTGAGCAAGATGGCATTATAAAAGCCAGTAGTGCTGACGTTTTTAAAGAGCTTAAGTGCTTCATAAACCTCCACAGAAGGACGCACCAGTGGTAAAATATTATTAATTCAGGAGTGCAGTACTATTATACAAACTAAACACAATGGCAGTTATAAAGGGAATTAAATGATGATTTCAATTAAACTAGCAATCTGTTTCAGAATAATAACTTATTCTGTCATTAAATGATCAAGGTCAATCACATTGAACTGTGAAAACACAAAGTAAAACGTGTGCAGAATAGTGAAAATGTTATTTTTCTCATTTTTATTTGTATTTTTAAAAATAAAAAATCCAACCAGGTCATAGTTCATTTTTCTAAATATGTATTTAAAAGGAATAGTTAAAAAATGTGAGGAATGAAAATGCTTGTGTGGATTGCAACAGGATTATGACCCATACACACCAACAAAACAAATTATACAACTTTTTTAAATAAAAAAATCAAATAAAACATTTTAAAACACGTACTCTTCCTTTTACTGCTTACAAAAATGAGGGAATATGTCATTAGGGGATATTTCAAAATGAATATGAAGCGATTTTAAAAAGAAGCATTTGATTTTATTTGATTAAACAAGATCATCAGAAAAGCAATTGAAAAGTCAAAGAAAGTTGTTTGATTACACAAATGAGATGCAAACTCAGTTATCATGAATGAGTAGAAAGTGATATATTTATGGAGATGAACAGAAGCATGTTAAACTGTATGACAGTACCACACATTGTTCAGTATGGTGTATGGTCACCTAGAATATGGACAGTTCTTGTGGGATCCTCTTCGTATTCATTTTGAAATATCCCCTATTTTTGTGGGCATTGTATCTCCAACAAATAGAAGAAGAAGGAGTCTAAGGAGGCATTGAATGTACAGAGCTTCAATCTCAGCATCATTAGGTCAGTCTAGGATTTTACATGAACAGACGAAAGCAAGTGAGACAACCAAAGTCTTCAGAAGGTTACGGCAGAAACTGATTAGATTTCTTTTACTTATAAAGTTTATTTTTGCAAAATACATTTTTGTATATCTCTTTGACGACAGGTGATGCGACACGTCGGTCAAAGTATTCCCTCATCACGTCTTCGTGGGTATGAACGGACCCGCATCAAGCGTGATTTGAGCCGCGAGGAAAAAAGACATGTTTGTATACGTAAAACACATCGTTTTCCAACAATACACTGCAGAACAATGAAAATAAACACAAATACTGTAAAATTGTGTAAAAAAAATGCATATACATTTATATGTGTTTGTTTGTGTGTGTGTGTGTGTGTGTGTGTGTGTGTGTGTGTGTGTGTGTGTGTGTGTGTGTGTATTAACAGAATCCAGTAACTGCTTTATCAGGAAACAGGTTGCTATAGCAACGGTGTTTGAGTCAGTGTGTTAGCAACGGGCAGGTGATCAATGGCGCTAATTAAAATCCTTCCTCAGAGCTATGAAATTAACGTGAAAAGAAAGAGAAACAAATAGAAAAATGAAACTAGTTCATTCTGATTAACGAAAACAAATAATATTCAAATATTATTTCAATAACAGTTTTAAACGATTGTCCTTACAGAAAAGAATCCTATTTTAGTCTTGTTTGTCCTGGTTACTCTGGGGGGGGGGCTAAAGCCTGTCCTGGAATTCACTGGGCACAGGCAAAGGCACACATCATAGGGTACAATAACATCACCCCTTGACTTTCACCTTGCAAGCCCAGCCCGGAGTTCAAAATCAGCTCTACTTCTGTCTCCAGCAGCTGGCTCATAACTCAAAATAGTCAAATAGTTTAATTTTTGACTTCTTATTATTATTTGTTGCATAAATATTTATCTTGACATATATTTTCTATATCTCTAATGGCCAGGGCCTAATGGTGGTAGATCATTCACAGCTATGCAGTAGACACAGCAGAGCTGCTGGAGTTTCAAAACCCTGTTCACTTTATTGGATACATTTGCCTGGTTACTCCACCTTATAAATGTAAAGTCACAGACAGGAGCTCATCTGTTGCTGCACTGTTCGTGTCACTGTTCATTCTCTAACCTTTCAGCAGTGCTCACAGGACGCTGCCTGCAGGATGCTGGTGGACTATTTTCGGTCCAGTGGTGACATTGAGGTGGTTAAAAGCTCTGATCCATTTTTACCAGGACAACATACAGTAACACACCCCCACCACATCAGTGTCTCTGCAGAGCTGAGAATGATTCACCACCCAAATAGAACCTGATCTGTGCTGGTCCTGACAATTAAAGAACAGAATAAATGGGACAAATAAAGTATGTAGAGAAACATATGGACGAAAGTCTGTAATTGTACAACTACAGTGCAGTGCTCACGACTTTTGAATAGTACTGTATGTGTTTATGTGAATCACCTGATTTAAACAATTTAATTAAGAAAAAATAGTAATAACAGCTATATAATAGCTGTATACAAATAGTGTGAAATGATGGTAGTGCTAGTGTTACTACTCTCTCTCTCTCTCTCTTTCTCTCTCTCTCTCTCTCTCTCTCTCTCTCTCTCTCTCTCTCTCTCTCGTTGGATTGCTGAAGGATACCCACAACAATAAAAACAAACTTGCCTAGCTCTTAAATTGTCAATTATTAGAAAAGCACAGGACAAAAATGTTGCTGAATGCTTCACATTTGCCAAAGACTAGCTGAATGTCATACCATACTTCAGGATTGGACAGATGAAATGATCTCTTTCACAGAGTTGTATAACATAGTGTAGAAAAATAACTGCAATACAGCACCAAACATTGAAAGTATGGTAGAGAAAGCATCATGGTTTGCCACTGCTTTTCTTCTCAGTACCTAGACAGCAGACTACTGTAAGAGTTTTACAATATAGCTTCAACAATTAGTGTCATCAGTTCCCAAACACTGAGTGTTGTTAAGGAACGGTGATGTAATACAGTGATAAACATGTCCCAGTCCCCACTTTTTTGGAACGTGTTGCAGGTATGAGTGAATATTTGCACAAAACAATTACATATTTTGTCTTTCTAGTGTATTCAGTTGAATATTTTTAAAGTTGAGGATTGAGGATTTGCAAATCATGGTATTCTGTTTTTATTTATGTTTTACACAATGTCCCAACTGGAGTTGTAATTCCCTCCATACGTGGAAGACTGAGATTTTAGCTAATCAAACAAACAACAAGTCTGAAATTAAATCATTCTGAAGACTAGTTCTTCAGAGAGTAAACAAGCAAATACTTTGTGGATACCAATTAGACTTTAACATTAATCAACATTTGCAGAACTGTAAATAAGAGACGAAAAGGTGATATGCTAGGCATCTTAATTAATTAATAAACACACAAGGTTTCTTTACAGCAGGAAATGTAACTTGCATACATATATATAATTTTTTTAAAGATATATTCAGGAAGGTTAGGTAACATAGATCTTATATTTTACTAGAGATAGTGGTCTGTAATTAATTTTCAGTAATAAGCATGACAAACATGCGTTTAACCTCTCCCTCCACAGGTCTAAGATGAATAAATAAATATTAATGTTATCACTTTTAAAAATGTTTAAACTGCTATACCAAGGCTGTTGGGCAAGTCTCATGAGCTCATTTGTGTTGTATGTGCAGTGCAAATTGAACTTAAATTTGGATAACCTGAGACGAAATTTGCTTAAATACCAAGGCACAGTATATTCCAGATACCAGAAACATGATCTTAGAATGGTTCTTTTTTGTGACGCTCTTATTTTTTTATGTATTTGCATAAATACACTGTAACTTTAAACATCATTAGGGACTCACACAAGTACATAAAGTAGATAAAGCAGACATTTGTAGTGTTTATCGTTCTGATTATGGGTAACATGAGCCTTTGCATACCTGCCACCTGGGAGTACTTTATTAATGTCAGCAAAATAGAAAAGTGACATTTGTCTTATCCATTTTAATTCTTTGCCTGCTAACACTTCATGGCTATGAGAACCCAGTAGTAGTGAATGTACCAATTCCACATTATTGAGATAGATAGATAGATAGATAGATAGACGGACGGACGGACGGACGGACATACGGACAGACGGACGGACGGACGGACAGGCAGGCAGACAGATACTTTATTTATCCCAGATACAAAAATAATTCACAAAAACCACAGAACGGACCGAGCTACTGGAACGGACAGCCACTCGCGTCAGCGCCGGAAGTAGTAGTTATTATTATTATTGTTATTGTTATTAGCGCAGAATATGACATAAAATATTGACATCGGACTGTTAAATGAAGAAACTTCATGTTTGTTCTAAAAATGCTCCTCCTCAACCTCATTTCCACTCTTTCTTTCCTAATTATGTATCACATACTAATCTGACAAGAACAAAAGTAGTATTTTTATATGACCTATTTTGTCCTACTGCTCAGAACAAAATCATTAGATCTCAAAGTTCTCCACACTATGAGACAGGAAGACAGAGTAGGCTACCAGAAATACTCCTGGAGAAAAGATGGGTGTTCATGGAGATCTATGTGAAATATTTAACACTCTGTCAGCTGTTTAAATAGCAAACAACAGCATTGTGTTCATAAGGTCTCAGACACACCCGTGTAAATGCAACTGCTGTGGGGTTAATGACATCAGGCCACTACTAATACTGAGAGCATCAATATCTCTTGCATCAAGCGATGCATTTCCACCAGCCATCCAAAGTCTGAGAATTAATATGCTGTGTGGTGGTAAAGTTAACAAAATAGGTTATTATAATGACTTTCATTGAGATTATAATGCTGCCAATGTCAAATAAATGCTTGTGATAACAGAGAACACATCTTGTTTCTACACAGTTGCTGTTTCCAGAGCAACACAGAAAGCAATAAGGTGAAATGAATAAATTCACTACTTTGGATTCTCACAGTCCTGAAGTGTTAATCAGGCAGAGGTTTAAAAAACAATAAGACAAAAATCACTTCTCTCTTTAGCTGACATTAGTGAAGTACCCCCAGGTTTTAGGTATACAAATGCTCATATCACCCTTAACCAGAACAATAAACACTACAATGGTACTTTTTAAATGGTTTAGCTGGATTTGCTTTATCTGCTTTACTTGTGTGAAACTCTTATGTGGTTTTAGGTTATACTGTATTTATGCAGAAATTTTTTAATGCTTTACAAACGCTCAAACACCACTATAGTATAAAGTTTCTTGTATATGCAATATAGCCTTGAACAACACATTTGTGATATCCTTTATGTATATTTCCTTAATTTAATACAAAGGGTTTCCATTCAAATCATATAATCAGCATAAGAACTTTGAGTAAAAAGTTTAACAAAAATTGGTCATTTTATTATTAAGTAGAGGTAATGACAGCATACACTTTCTGCAAAATATGATGAACCATGCTACACCAGCATGATTTAACAAAAAAAAACATTTACACTTGGCATTTTCATGCATTTTGTATCTTGGTTACGTTTAAACATGTTTGTAAGTTTAACACACATTTACACTTAGTTTCAAAGGTCTCTCCAGTAAGGCAGATTGAAATCCTGTTGCTGTATTCTGCATAACAGGTAAATCAGTTTATATATCCGAACCTCTCACCTAGGGTATTGTTTATAGGTTTCATTTGCAAAAGATGGTTTCCATCAAAGACTGATTTTACAGGATCTCTTTAAACTTCTTTAAACTGAAAGGATGGCAACAAGTGAAAAGGTTATGACCTTTAGAAGTAGGCAGCTGTTTGATAACATGTTGCTGATGGTAGCTGCAACAAGCACACACACCAGTTTTGGTACAACATAGTATACTGGTGGGAGCCAATCATATTACAGTTTAGTTTGGATAATAGTATCTGTCCAAATTCCATATAAAATAAAACTTCTTGCATTCCACAGCTCTGCACATCTCTAGCCACCATCTGAATTTGTGATTTAAATCAGATAACATTTGTTTTGGGGTCTATTTACATACTTGTTTTTATTTTAATCGAGGGAGTGGAGAAAAATAAATGACAAATAGAACATTTTAATGTTCTTTGGTAGTTGTTCAAGCACCCATCTACACTAAGCATCCAAACAAACATTTTCATTGTTCTCAGTGATCGCAGACATTTGGGACCAAATCTATGCTCTAGGATGGGTTTTGTATGTTGGAGAAGTTATATTAAGGTTTGCTGAACTGTGACCCACTACCAGACAGTTTTTAAGCCATTTACATTTTATGTGTATAATCCCTGTCTGAATGTAAACGATATTTAAGATGCATAAAACAAAGCAAAGTGAAGTTCACGACTTGTGCCTAGACATACTAATATTTTTATAACATACATATATATTCGCACACCATACAGAAATTACACTGGTAAAGACATTTTTATGAGCATTTTGTTTCCTCTACAATTGTTGGTGAAACAAGTAGTTTTTAACATGCTGAACACAAATATGTTTTCATAATGTCTGTATCACATACCGTTTGCAAGAAAATTGCAATATTCGTTAAGCACTGTCACGTGTCTAATGGCATACACTGCGATGTTAATGTTGGTACCATAAAACAAAATTTAAAATGTTTTCCACTAGATTTTTGTTTGTAATCGCTGACTGACACTTCACGGATGTGAGGATGAAGCAACAATACTTGTGAAGCAACAATAATTGGTATAACCAAGCTGCAGACCCAGTAGAATAGCAATTACCTTAAAATCACCACACACTTTCCAGTTGTATTTTAAGTACTGAATGTGGTTCATCAGAAACTGCATGTTCTCATATGTTTCTTTCATGTGAACGGCATGTCCGACAGGTATGTTGTACAGCAAAACAGCCTTCAGGCTTAAGGCTGATGAGTCAATAAACAGTCGCCATTCTGACGGATCATGGGCTCAACCGAGGGCACGAAACAATCCACTCACAGCAAAACATCTGTCTGACTGTCAACTTGGCTGAAATATTGTGTCAAATATTCATGATGACTGCAAAATACTGAAATTTTAGTACTGAATGACCAAATATTCCATCCTTGCAGCCTCGACCCAAGCAGCTCTGCCTGACTCTTCCATAAACACAAATTTCTGACCAGATCCTTCAGCTCTGACTGAGATATTAAATGAGGGTCTCTGGATGTTGATGGTATGAAGTCTGGATCAGCAGCAGCTTCCATCTGCATCGGCTCGCCATCGTCGCCTATATCTTCATCCTCATCCTCTAATGTCCAAAACTCTGGTGGTTTTGGAATAGGAAGATTGCTATCATGTGGCACTGGTCTCACTGCCGATGCGAGGTTCGGGTGCTTGATAAACTTCTTGTTCTTGGAAGAGTATTCTGACACCGTTCGTCATGCACAATTAACAATCAGTTCCATGGCCCTTCTGTTCTCTCCATATCATTGGGATGGCAAACGGAATGGATGGCACGCCTTTCAGCCAAGCTCGCAGTTCACTGGCGCAAGATGCACAAGCCCATCTCTTGTCCTGGTCACCAATTTTGCATCCAAAGTAATAACTCGTCTGCCTTCTCAACTACTGCAGTCATACTCCTTTTCTGTGCTTTCAGAGTCAACTCGCCACATATGTAACAAAATTTGTCACAGCTATTGCAAAATTGGCGTGACATTTTAGAAAATGTATGAAATTAATTTCGCAGTTTTTAAACGCAACAGTTTTAGTGAAACAAAATGGTCATTAAGACTTTTACTCATTGGTGCTGCTATACCAGTTATACCAGGTTACGTTGTCATGGAAACATGCAGCCAACCTTGAGCATGCCCATGCAAGTGCCTGCATGAACAGACTAAGTTTTTTTTAGCTAATTAAATGTTTGTTACAAGTTACATTATTCTTGGCCTTCCAAAATATGATTTTACCAAAATAAAACAAGAATGTTATTGTCAAACAAACAAAAAATATGTACACAAGATTGTTTCTAAATTTTACAATGCATGTAAAACAAAACTGGCCATTTCTCAAAACCGTATGTCATATAAAGATTTCGAGGTGATTATCATCAAAAACTCTATTTAGAACACCAAAAATCGTCAAGGAAACAAAAACCTCATAAATCAGTGTTATTTGGGTGGCAGACCATTTACAGCACAGTAATGAAACTGATATTGTAATGGAATTAGGAATGGCCTAGAGTATGTTGTATTGGTAAAGGCATACATATATGAAGTATTCCTGTTAGAATTTAACACTTTGTTATTAAGCGTATGTGTGTGCATGTGTGTTTGTATACTTGCTCATGCTCAGCTGCAGTGGTCATTTAATTCCTTAAAACATGCTATATACATTCATACATACACAACAGTATATGTTTGTATGCATGATACAAGAGAGCGAGAGAGAAAGAGACACAGAGAGAGATTCTAGGGTGTCTTGACAATGGAACAATTGAAAGGTTTGCTATGAAAATCCAGCAGTCATGAGCAACTGCATTCTGCCAGCTCTCTCTCTCTCTCTCTCTCACACACACACATACTCTCACACAGACGCACACAACACTTTCGAGCCTTGGAGCATTCATTATACCAGACAAGAGATTGACCAAGGCCCTATCACCAATGAAACAATGCAACAACAGAGCATTAAAATAACTGTCAGCTGCTTGCCATGACTGATACGGAAAACTATAGCAATTGCATTATACCAGAGATTATTAGATCAATTCCCCCACACACTCTATTAATCACTGCTTATTTATTACAGTAACAGAAGCCCTAGCTCTCACAGCAAATTGTGTTTTGCTTTATTAATACTTTTATTACTATCATATAACATTACCATTGTACAAACATGCTGCAGTCTTTTTCTACAGACTTTTTATTGTTACAAATGGTAATAATAATGAAAAGTAAATTTTCACTGTTATTAAAGATCATTAGGGCTATTCACTGTGTTGACACTGAAGCATGTTTGATGTTGATTTACAAATAATTACATACTTGGATACATTTACTGACACATTTTATTTCTCAAAATGTAAGGTATTACATTTACTATATGCTTAGGAAGCTTCAAGGAACAACACCAGTTAACGAATTGTAAATCTATTTATTTTGGAATTTGTTCCAGGGATGCAGTTGTAATTTATTAAGATTAAATTACAGAATTCGCTTTGACTGTATCTAACCCCAATTTCAATTAAGTTGGGGCATTGTGTAAAACATAAATAAAAACAGAATACGAAGATTTGTAAATCGTTTACAACCTATATTCAATTGAATACACTACGAAGACAAGATATTCAATGTTCAAATGGATAACCTTTATTGTTTTTTGCAAATATTAATTTATTTTGAATTTGATGCCTGTAAAGCCATGCCTAGTTCAAAGACTACAGCTACAGAACTGGCTGAATGAAAAATAGAGCAGTTGAATGACTTTCATTTTAAACCTCATAATGTTAGACTAAGTATAAACAAAAGCACTTAGAACTTATAACTTATAACAGGAAGTTATTTAAGCCCTAAATTTAACTTACTGCACAAATATACAACAAATGTTAAATAAATAATGTAAAATAAAGTAATAATGTTAAAATAAAAGGTCATGATTTGCTTTCAAAGGAAAGTTCTGAACTTTGATGAACTTATATGAAGTTCTTGGATGAACTGTAGTGTTGTAGTACCAGAGTACAATCTCGGTCTCAAGACCATAATTGAGTGGTCTCAGTCCTGTGTTGGTCTCAACCTCATTTGGACTTGGTTTTGTCTGAATAAAAATAATCAAGTTGATATAGTTGCTATATTCAATTGACATTATGTGGTGACTTTTGATTAATTTGGCAGAAGAAGAGAAACAGAATCATCATCATCATTTGCTTCCAAAAGTTATTTTGCATTAGTTACTATGACTACAATGTAATAATATTTAATAAGACTTTTAGGATATATATTGTTTATAATGTTCTATTCTTCAAATATTTACAAAGCATGTTTTTGCATTGTCTTATTTATTCTCGTAAAAAAGAGTATTTTCTTGGTCTGTACTTGGACTCAATGTGCCCTGGTCTTGCTTGACTCAGATCACTGGCTCCAGTGGTCTTGACTACAACCAATTCAATTCAATTCAATTCAATTTAATTTATATAGCGCTTTTACAATGTAGCATTGTCTCAAAGCTGCTTTATAGTAATACATTATCTAAAAGGCCAATCCCAATACTACCATACTACAATATCTTGGGGGGAGGGTCCTTCCAAAACGTAGAGCTTCAAAATGATACCCCACCTTCAAATTTATGGAGCTAGTTAATTAGTTCTGTTTCCTAGTCCAAGTAATTAGAGTGATACATAATTCAGAGCTCTAGAATGACACACGCAACCTGCACATAAGGTCTACAGCATCAGGTTACTGGAATCTCCAGTTACTGTATGGTTACTATTGCACATAAAGCTACCATTGTTGCAAGTAGTTGTTCTAGTTATCTTTACACCCAGGACTAGCTTTTCTCTACAGTGGTTATGCTGAATGTAGGAAATATGGAGGTTATGGTCTCTACTAAGTTGAGAGTTGATATTATCCTTACAGTGCCAATTAACCTTAGTTAGTTAAGCTAAAGTCAGCATGCAGCAAGTATTAAATAACAAATTTACTTTTCAATAAAATAGTAATATTGAAAAAGGAGTTATGACTCAAATGATACTTTGAAAAAAATCCAAAGCTTATAAACTATTATAGTTTGATATTACAAATTTATAATTTCATTATCCTCATATGACTGCAAAAAAAAACAGTTTTGTAATGGAGATACATGCTAACGTTTTAAATTTTCTTTCTTGTGTTGCAAAATATGTAGTGCACAGGCATTGCTAAAGTTCCATTCTCAGTTGGCCAAGAATGTATATTTCTGTGTATTGAAATAAATATATATTCCAAAAGTCAAATTTGCCAATCTACTGAAAATATCTAAGAAAGCTGTCATGTACTGTCCACAGAAAACTGGATTTAACCAGAACAGAAAAAGAAGGCCAAGATGCACAAACTGCACAAAAGAAGATGTTCGTCAGTGGCTGTAGTTTAAGAAGCGACTGTCTTGCAGGTATGTGGTCAGCTGCTTCATCAAATATCACTATCACGTGCAACAGAAATTTTAACTCACAGGGATAAAACTGAATAAAGGGGATTCTCCTAGACAACACTGAAATCAAATGCAAATAAAATTACTTTTTGTGCCCTGGATGGGACACAAGTCCCTTAATCTATCATGGATAATCTCTCAACCAACCCCAATGTTGTGTTTATTTATTTAATTAATATTAATTTGTGTCATAGCTGAGTTATTAGAGTGTTGAGGGTTGTTCACACATTGCTAAGCAATGCATCAGATCAGTATTGGGTGAATCAAACTATACAGTCTATACAGTCTTGATGGGACTATTTGAGTAGTTGTCCAGACAACCACCAACTAGTTCATTTTCAAAAATAAACAAACTTAGCACACTTTGGTGTTCATGTCTTGAATAGCTGTCTTTACCATATGCACTGATGGAACATCTGGTGCTTGTTCAATCTCCATATAAGATAACATCTTGTTTGATCGCAATCTCAGACTCCCCTTTCAATTAATCGTCAGTGGTAAATTGCAAATAAACATGCATTATTTCCTAAATATATCTATTCAAGAAATGTAATTTTCTCAAGTTTCCTGGTACTGGAAGATAACTTATGAAAACCACTAAACACAAAATCATTCAAATGTTCAAGCATGACTCTGTTCTGTTCTTAGCCTCAGGGATATGTCTGTTTTATAGTACATTCTCTTGACACTCTTCTCTTCTGTCTTTTATTTAATATCTGCTAAAACAAATGATATGGTCTGGCAAAATTAATAATATGGTATCAAACGTTTCTGCTCTAGCTGTCAGCACCCAGACGTTTGTGACCTGGCGAATGGAGATCATGTTCACCCTTACCTCAGGGGTTGTGCCAGAGCGCTGGAGTGCCCTTCCTCCTGAGGGCCTGCCCCTTCACCCCCTTCTCCTCCTCCACCACCAGCCGTGCTGGAGGTGCGCAGATGGCGCAACTCCTCAGGCTGTACGGCACTGTACCAGTTCTGTAACCCACCATCTGGGGTAAGCACAGGGCTGCGTGCCTCCTCTTGGCCCTGTGCTACCCCCTGAACTGTCTTCACAATGTTCACAGCATTGGCTGGCAGCTGAAGCAACTTCTGCATGGGAGTCATGTTCATGGTATATCCACCTTTTGTAATCTTCAGCTGACAGGCTTGCACACCACCAGGCGGATCTTGACATTCATGGACTGAACACAAAGAGCGGTTGCTCAGAATCCCACCTGTAGGATCGAACAGTAGCTGCTTCAGCACTGCTAGAGACAACAGCCTTAATCCTCAGTGGTCCACCAAGTGGAGCTTACTGCTTAGGATTCTTCAGGTTGCTAGAGTAAAGCAATCCTACAGACAGGCAACTCCAGGGTTAATGTGAAGACATTTTGTGCGTGACGAAGCTTCTGCACCTAGAGAGGTGAAAAGGGGATTGCTCTTCCTAATGTGGACGTATGGCAGCAGTATGTCACGCGTCCCTCCTGGGAGAATCCTATCCTGCATCTGCTCAGAGGAAACTGCATGCAAGCGCAACCCAGAGATCTCTCATCTCCACTCTGCCCCCTCCACCCTGACCACATAGCACACCCCTTCTTTTCACCCTCCCTTTCAACGATCACGCTTCTTCTCTCTCCTGCTCTCTCACTTACCACCCTCGTTATTTACCTCCCTCCTCTGTTTCATTCACTCGGTTCTCTCTCTCTGCCTCTCTCTGCCTCTCTCTCTCTCTCTCTGTTAGACCTCAGCAAACATGACTCAGCGCGAGATCATTTCTATTATTTGAATGAGGGGTGACAAACTCTAAAATAGCAGGGTCGTTTGCATACGCTCTTGCTATTCTGAACAGATTGTATTACACAGAAACATTTTTAATGAGAAATGTTTTACTGTTGTGTTGTGCAAATGAAACTGAGGAACTATTTGACAACTGCAATCTGATTTTTTCTCTGCTGTGTGAAATCTGAAGGAACAGTAAAAAAGAACAGGTCAATAATTTTGTCAAAAGATATGAAAATAAAATCTGAAACATGTAGACCCTTAATAATTGTTAATGTTTGTGCATTTTCTTGAAATATTGCTATTGGATTAAGGTACGTAAAAATTAGCAGCAGGTTAATATTCTAGTTAGTATTCTCCTTAGTATGGGGACAGCTTCTCTTTTTGCACATATAATGCTTATATAAATACAGCAAATACGAAGGTTGCTTCATAGTTACTATGAGTTCTTTTGTGACCGTGCAGATTATTACACACTTTGCTCTTGGAATGATATAGGGGTGACTTATTTACGAAAAGCTCTCCAACAGCAAGCTGCTGATGCCCTCTGGAAAGAGGCAGTAGTGGTAATGAGCAGAATTTTACTTTTAAGCTGATAGTAAAAAAAAACAAACTGGAGCTGGCACTGAAATATTTAGCCCTTAAGCTCAGAAGGCCAACATGTAATGATGACTCCGGTGGACTGCATGAAGCAAACAAGCTGGCTGTCAAAGAATTAATGTTTTACAATTATTTCAATTGTTTCTAAAATTTAGACACTTTTCGAAACCTCTTTATAATTTAAAAGGGAAAATGGTTAAGGCTCTGACGTACTACAATGCTCACATAAATTAGGGGCTATTTTAAAATAAATATGAAGAGGATCCCACAAGAGCTACTGGATAATCTGATCCTGTCCATGCCCCATCACTGTCAGTGTGCTTCGGCAGATCTCAACAGTTAATGTGTGATACTCTCATCCAGTTTAACATGCTTCTGTTCACCCCAGAAATATATCACTTGCTACTCAATCACCATAATTAAGTTTGCATCTCATTTGCGTAAATGAACAACTTTCTTTGAGTTTTCATTGCTTTTCTGGTCATTTTGTTTAATAAAATAATATCAAATTCTTAATTTTGAATCACTTCATATTCATTTTGAAATAATTCCTAATTTTTTTTTTGTGAGCCGAGTATGTAGAATGCTGCGAGTTAGTCCTGACTCCACAAAGTTGCCACTGTTGAGTGCTTGAACAAAACCCCTTCAACTTTCAACTGCTCTACTAAACTGTGAATCACTGCAGATGTGTGTATGCTAAATGCTGCAAGATTTAATATCAAGACATACATCTAGTTAAAATTGAGTATGATGCTGCCATTGCAGCACACATTGTTGTGACTAAAACAGGCAAAGTCTAAAGCAGAACAGCACAGAGCAGACCTAAGAGCACTTAGGTACTACACAGGTAGGTGTGGAATTCACACTGCCATTACAGGAAAGCAACAGAAAGACAACAGAGACAGAGCCATGTATCATATAGTATAACCAGCAAGAGCTACTGATCAGTGAATTTAATATGTCAGGCAGCTCATGAATAAGATTTGTCCACAACAAACAGAGATACAATGGAGTTAAATACAGTAGTAGAAAGGCTTATAAAAGCTGCGTTGCTAAGGCAACAGCAAGGGAATATGGTGATAATCACTAGTAAATGAATTCAACAAGAACAGAGCACATGAATAAATAGGATTTAACTCCAGCAGAAGACCAATGCAACAGTTATTATAATTCTTTCTGCATGTGCCATCTAAATTGTTAATGTATAATAGTTATGCTGCTATGGAAGAGAAAATCCAAGTGGTTTTCATGTTTTAAAAGTTAACTCATTCATTCATTTTCTTATCTGCTTCATCCTGGACAGGGTAGTGGAAGAGACCGTGCTTACTAGGCAGCACAGGGAGCAAGGCAGAAATAACCCTAGGCGGGGAGCCAACCCATCAGAAGGCTCCGACACGAACACACTCATACACACTCACACACTAGGGACACTTTAACATAATCAATTAACCTAGTGCATGTCTTGGGATTGTGGGAGGTAACCGGAGTACCTGGAGTAAACTCACACTGGCACAGGGAACAAATGCAGACAATACAGAAAAGACCCAGACCCCTCCAACTGGGATGAAACCTTCTCACTGTGAGGTGACAATGCTACCTACCAAGCCATCACGCCATCAAATTTAAATCATCATACTACGCGTTGAAATGCAATATAAACTTCCAATATTTACACAATTGTGATTTAATAGTTATTCTATGAAACACCTATTTTCTATGGTTGCACCATTCAGCTATTGACATTTTAAATTATACAGACATCCTTTTGTATACCTGTAAATCCATTGGTCTTGAACACCAGATCTATGACATGTATACTTACTTTTGAAAAACAAATGTTATATTATTTAATTATAATACATTTCATGGCTATTAGAACATATTTTTGCATTTTTTCCTCGGTTCAAAAGACCTGAGATTGTAAACTGAGTAACTGTAACGAATCAAATTGTCATTGCAAGGGCATCCCTAGTCTGTGTTTGCTTCCACTAACCCAGGCCCTTACACTCGAATAACGAAAATGGAATAATGAGCACAGACATCAAGATGTGACCGTGTACATTTAATTGTTGCAGCAGTCAAATACACTAGCTCACCACTGCTGGATCCCAGGTTTGAATCCCAGCAATGATTTTCAGATCAGTAGGGCAGAACATCCAGGTTCCATTCAGGTTAATGTCCACTACTGATCCATATGTCTACAACCAGAAATCTGAAAAAGTTCGGACAGTATGAAAAATGCATATAAAAAACCCACAGTGTTTTTTTTACATTTACTCTTATTTGATTGCTGATTTACTTTTACTATTTATGTCTATTTTATATTAAGATTCTATTCTTATTGGGTGTAACTGGGACTGTGTGAGCAAAATTTCATTGTATCTGAATGACAACAAAGCCTCCTTAAATTATACTAACATGATATATTTTAGTGCATAAAGGCCAAGGGAGCAAGCTTAAGCTAAACACCTTTGATCCTCAACCCCTCTTGATGCAGCACTGCATCAAGAACCGCCATTTAGCGATAGCGATATAACCACATGGACAAGGGATTACTTTGGCATTATCACACAGTACAATACAGAGTAACATTTACAAATACCACTTAAAACTTTACTTTGCAAAAAAGAAGCCTCATGTTAACCATATCCAGAAGCAACATCGACTTATCTGGGTTTGGAGGTATCTAGGGTGGACCATCACAAAGTGAAAACATGTATTGTGGTCAGATGAATCAGTATTCCAGGTCTTTTCTGGAAAAAAAAAAAACGGACACCATGTGCTCCGGACAAAAAACAAAAAGAAGACTGTTATAAGCAACAAGTCTAAAAGCCAAGGTCTGTCATGGTATGGGCCCTGGGTAAAGATAATTTACATTTTTGTGAAGACATCATTAATACAAAAAAAGTACATTTCACAAAGTACATGGTAGTCATGATGTGCCCCCAGTAGAGAATGTGTGGATAATTTAAAAATGACGAAATGCAACAACAAAGACCCTGTACTGTTGTTCATCTTAATATGTGTTTGCAAGAAGAAGGGGAAAAAATAACACCTATAACACTTAATCAGTTGGTATCCTTTGTGCTAAAATGTATTTTAAGTGTGGTGAAAATGAATGACAACAATACAAACATGCTTTAGAAATTCATTAAATTCATTAACTTAATGTTTGGTGCCCTCTCCTGGTGAAAGAAAAGGCGTTTCTAATTCTTAAACAAACTCAATTTAATTTTGTCACACTAAGGATGTACAACTAGTTTGAGGCTGAACTGTAACATCATCATACTTTTATATGTATGTATAATAACTATAAATGCAGTATTATGCGTTTTTGGAATTCTTATATGTGTACAGTTTGTACAACCCCAATGAAGTTGGGAAGTTGTGTAAAACATAAATAAAAACTGAAAAGAATTATTTGTACATTCATTTTAACCTATATTCAGTTGAATACACTACAAAGACAAGATATCTAATGTTGAAATTGATAAACTTTATTGTTTTTGCAAATATTCACTCATTTTGAATTTGAGGCCTGCAACACATTCCAAAAAAGTTGGGACGGGGGAACAAAAGACTGTAAATTCTCCAAAAACACCTGCTTGAAACATTCCACAGCTGGGTGTCAAGATTGGGTATAGAGGGAGCATCCCTGAATGGCTCAGTTGTTCACAAGCAAGGGGGGGGTGTACCACTTTGTGAACAACTGCATGAGCAAATAGTCCAACAGATTAACAATAACATTTCTCATTGTGCAATTGCAAGGAATTTAGGGTTCATGACAGTCTGGTCTTTCAAAATTATGAGTATTTCAAAAACTGTTAATGGAAATTGTATCCACATCCATCTCTGTGGTTTACAAACAATGGCACTAAGATAGGACAGAGGAGAATGGCCGTACTAGTTCAAGCTGAGAGAAGTGCAACAGTTTCTGAAATAACAACTTGTTATGGCCAAGGTGTGAAAAAAAGCATCTCTGTTTGCAAAACATCTCAAACCTTGCTTGACAACAAACAACCACGCCTACTGCCACTCCTGTCAGCTAAGAACAGGCAACGGTGTCATATGAGCTCACCAAAATTGGACAATCTAAGGATTGAAAACACACTGTCTGTTCTAATCAGTCTTGATTAGTACTGTGAGTACCGTACCATTCGGATGGTAGGGTGTAAACAACATGAAAGCATGGACCCAGGCTGGCTTGTATCAACATTGCTTAAACAAAACTACTAAAACACTATTGCAGCACAGACCATGTCCAACTCTTTATGACTACAGTGTACCATCTTTTGACGGCTACTTCCAGCAGGGTAACAGGCTCAAATCTTCTCAAATTGTTTTTTGAACATGAGCGAGTGAGTGAGTTCACTGTACTCAAATGGCATTTACATTCATCACCTCTCAGTCCAATAGAGCACCTTATTGAAAATGGAGAGTCGCATCATGGATGTGCAACTGACAAATATGCAGCAACCATGTGATGCTGTCATCTGATGACTGTTTACAGCACCTTGTAGAATATATGCATGAAGAAAAACCAGGGAACCAACCGGTAACGAGCAAGGTGTACACGCGGAAGGTGTATATATATATATATATTTCTGGCAGAGACAATTGTAGTTTATTAAAAGCACTGATACTTTTTTTTTTACTTTTTTTAATTACCTCTCACTGTACACTTCTACTGAATGAATATGACGCCGTAAATGATCTAGAATGTTCTCCTTAGTTTTTATTTTGGAATTGACAATAAGGCAGGTAGGCAGGATTGTCAGGTCTCTAACCACAAACTTCCGTTCTCTATATCGAATCAAAATAGTCACGTGACCTCTCGCAATAACACTGCTACATTGTGAATACGGTATAGCGGTCCCTTAGCTGACCCAGGTGATTCTCCAGGATTTTAACGTTGACACTGACAGCATATAGTTTATGAACTCGTCATATAGTGTGCTTGACAATGTGTAGTATGTGTATTTGAATACGGCCCGTGTCCGTGTCTTATGAGCGCTGTCCACAGTGCAGTTCTGAAACACGTATTCCCTCTACAGTACGTGTGATTTCCCTTTAGTCTCGTATTCATAAACTTTACATGGGCTGCTAAACTTATTAACTAAAAAGTCGAATAACGTTCTCCCTCTCCGTTATTCTGCTTCCGACACTGCTAAAGGCTAAATCACGATCATGCTAATCTACTCCGGGCCTCATTGTGTCCGTATCTTCAGGACCGATCTCCTCTAAGTTTCACATCATGAAAGCGACTATTAACATTTAAGTTTAGCAAAGCTTTTCTTCATTCTTAAGATTATACACACTGTAAAATACTGTAAAACGTTGTGCGCTTCTCAAGCTGAAAATCTCTTTCATGTCGCACCTCCCCCAATCATTCATATGACCTGATATAAAATCACAACAAGCATAAAACATTAAATGGTTCCACTCACCTTTTATAGTCAGAGGAGAAAATGCCTCCACTAGCTGGGTCGTGTCCATATTCGGGTTCCCCAACGCTGGATGAACCCCCTTTTTCATCGTTAAAAGCAGAGCCGGTAGACATAGCTGCGCTTTGAGAGCACAATCACACACACGCACGCACGCACGCGCGCGCACACACACGTATCCTACCATACTTGTGACACAATGACACACACAAATTATTTACCCAAGGTGTCCTACAACTAAACCTAATTTCAGCAAGCTAAAGCGAATATTTTGCCTCGTTTGGTTTTTTAAATAAAAGTTGCTAATTCTGTACAAAAGCTTTATAAGAAGTGAAGACCGTCAAGGCGAAGCTCATAAGAGAGAATTGCGAGGTTTATCCACCATTGCAATGACATTTACAAGTATAGAGCAAAACAAGGTGTAAACACACAAAAACCTTAACTATAACATACCTGCTTCAATCTACAAACGTGGTGCTGATTAAAAGTGTAACAAGACACACTGATAAGACTTTTCAGAACATGGATTAAAATATATTTAAACAACATACATTTTACGGACAAATTGTTAAACAATATAGCACTCTTTTGGTAATTTAAGATACCATAATGAAACACAATTTTTATTTTCTCAAAAGAAAAATATCTGGAATTTCCAAGAAATTAAAGCATTTACTCTTGGCATGTTTCATCCAACTTCATCGCGCAACAACTTTCAACTCTGCCCATAAAGTAATGGTTTGAACCCTAGAACCAGTAGATGTCATTTAATAATAAGATGAGCCAGCAACTAAGTCTAGCAGGTCAGTATTACATTTTTGTTTTATATAGGAAATTTTAACTCTAACGCACCGGAACGTTTTATTTTAGAAGAATGATTAATTAATTAAGGAAATTAATGCTTGTTGTAATTAAGACATCAATTTTAATGCATACTGTTTAATCATCTTTTAGACTCAATATTATAAAACAGAAGAAATAAGACTTTAAAAAACATAAAATTATATCCAATATTTCATGTTTAAAAAAGATTTTTGCACTTATAAACTTAGGTAGTACAGATAACACATCCATTAACTGGTCTATTAAAATGAATGCATTATTAAATATACAATGTCACAAGCCATTGCAAACTTTCACTGACAACAAGTTTAACAGCTAAGTTTCTTTTAACAATTAAAATGACAATTTGAACGTTTTCATTCATTCATTCATTGGATTTCTTCTCTTCTCGCTTAATCGCAAACAGAGATGGATTGCTGCCATGTCCAGGGTTGGTCCTGCCATGGCAATGCCACCAGCTGGGCACCGGTATCTCATCTTAATTATTATTTTGGATGATTAACGTACACATTTCTACCAGTAATTAAAATGAACATTATCTAATGTATCTTTTTAAAACAACGAACTACACTCAACCTTGTTATTCGCTCCGTTTCCTGAAGTCACTGAGCAAAGAAGTAGAACCTGATTGGTCCTCCAATGTGTATTTGAAGCTTTGATTGGCTCATAGATGAAACCTTGGAGTACCGTTAGAGTTCGACTTTGAAACAGAATCTTTTGTTGTTGTTTTTTTAATAAATAAAGAATACAGAATGCATTAAAACACCGCTCATAACGTTAAGGATATGTACCGGAATAAGAACAATTGAATAAATCAATTTGGACAAAAATGTCACATAGAATTGAATAATTCCAAGTGGATGGATTGGATTAACTTGATGGATCATCGATCTCCACACGTTTCTGTCTTTTATTTATGTGATCCATGAAGTATTTCGGCAGGATAGTGAAGTAGTTTGGCATTGCTTTCTCCACCCCTCCCCATTTATCCGGGCTTGGGACCCGCGTGCAGCTGTTTCCAGTTACACAAGTATACACAAGTCAATAACAATTAAGAGACATCAATTAACCTAACATGCATGTCTTTGGACTGTGGGAGGTACCCGGAGTACCTGGAGCAAACCCACACAAGACACAGGAAGGACATGCAGACTCCACCCTGGGATTGAACCCAGGACCTTATTTTTGTGAGGCAGCAGTGCTACCCACCGAGCCACCGTGCTGCCCAATAATTCCAAGTACCTAGGAGAAAATACATTTCCAAACCGGTTATGTTTAACAAAGACAGACCGTGTGGAAATTGTGAACCAAAAGTCCAAACCAAACCAAGTCAAAGGAAGATAAAGTAACGTTTAATAAAAGTGAATTTGTTTTACTTATGGTTGAAGTGATTATTTACCAACACCATAATGATGGAGGTGGAAAATGTCTTGGCATTAATGGGTTTCATGGAGCTGGGAAATAATAGAAGAAATGATAAATGGAAAATCACTGACCAGTGACTTGGTCTTAATTGTCCTGCAGCAGAATGCTATAACCCTATTAGGCAATAAACTTTTTTTTTTTCAGAAAGAAATCCTGCCAAATGCCCCCAAGAAACTTGACTGAAGCCTCACTGGAATTTTTACTATATGGTTTTGAAATAATTAATCTAGCCATTAGGAGTTTACGTATTAATGCATTCTTAATGTTGGTCCCAAGCCCAGGCAAATAGGGAGGGTTGTGACAGGAAGGGTATCCAACATAAAAAGAAGGGGAAAAAGAGGCATAAAGAAAGTTTGAAGGGTAGGAAGGTGGAGGTGAAAGTTGTAACGTTGAATGTGGGAACTATGACTGTTAAAGGGAGAGAGTCAGCTGACGTGATGGAAAGAATAGTAGATATACAGTACTATGTGTACAGGAAACCAAGTCGAATGGCAGTAAGACTAGGAGCATTGGTGGGGGTTTCAAACTGTTCTACCATGGTAAAAATGGGGTAGGGGGATAATCCTAAAGGAAGAGTATGTCAAGAAAGTATTGGAGGTGAAGAGCGTGTCTTGTACTGCTTGGCTAGACAGAGGGATCGATTGGGGCGGGTTGTACAGCAGGTTAGGATAATAAAGGATGCAGATGGGAATGTGTTGACAAACAGAGAGCATATTAAGAAGGTGGAAAGAATACTTTGAGGAGTTGATGAATGAAGAATTTGAAAGAGAGAAGGCTGGATGATGTGGATATGGAGAATCAGGTAGTGCCTCAGATTAGAAAGGAGGAAGTGAGGGCTGCTATAAAGAGAATGTTGAGTGGAAAGGCATGTGGGAATAGAAAATATACCAGTGGAGGCATAAAGTTGATCAGTCACAGCATGAAGATCTGGGAAAGAATAGTGGAAGCTAGGCTGAGGTGAAGAAGTAAGGATCTGTGAGCAGCAATATGGCTTTATGCCAAGAAAGTTCACCACAGATGCCATGTTTGCTTTAAGAGTGTTAATGAAGAAGTAAAGAGAAGACCAGAAGAGGTTGCATTGTGTGTTTGTGGATCTAGAGAAAGCTTATGACAGGGTGTGAGGCAAGAGCTGTGGTATCATTTGAGGAAGTCTGGAGTGGCAGAGAAGTATGTGAAAGTGATACAAGATATGTATGATAACAGTGTGACAGCAGTAAATGACAAAGGGATTTAAAGTGGAGGTGGCATTGCATCAATAATAATGGATAGGCTGACGGACAAAGTTAGGCAGGAGTCTCCATGGACTATGATGTTTGTAGATGACATTGTAATTTGTAGTGAGAGTAGGGTCGATGAGAGTCTGGAGAGTTGAAGGTATGCATTGGAGAGAAGGGGAATGAAAATTAGCAGGAGCAAAACTAAGTACTTGTGCGTGATGGGAGGGGGGGAGATAAGATGCGGTTGCAAGGAGCAGAGGTGTTGAGAGTGGGTGAGCAGTGGGTGAAATACTTGGGGTCAAGTTTTTAAAGTAATGGTGAGTGTGGTACAGCGGTGAAGAAGTGAGTGCAGGCAGGGTGGGGTGGATGGTGTAGAGTGGAAATATCTGCCAGAGTGAAAGGGAAAATGTACAAGACAGTAGTGAGGCCTGCTATGTTGTATGGCCTGGAGACAGTGGCACTAACAAACGTTTTGGAGGCAAAGTTAAGGAAGCAAGACTAAGATGGTTTGGGTATGTGGAGGGGTGGAAAGTTTGCTAGAAAAGTGGTCAGATGTGGTTTATTATGCAAAGGAACATAAACAAATCAGTTATAAATAAGATAGAAGTTTAAAATGTGCAGTATGGTAAAGATTTTATTATGTATAGAATAGAAAAACCCTTCACAAAAACAAACAGAACAATAATAAACAGAGTAGTTCCTAGAAAAAAGATGATTGTAAAAAGATGATTGCCTGATGATTATAAATGATGGTCACAAAAACTGAAAAATAAATAAGAAGCGAGTAAAAAAAATCACATTATTTGTGTATAACATGACTGGTGTAGTATACTGCTCACAAAAATTAGAGAATATTACATTTTGAAATGTTGACAGTTCCGTAATGAAATAGATAAAGCATCAGGTGACTATCAAATGTATGGAGAACAATTAGGAAAGTTAATGGAATAAAAAGTCATATTGAAATTCCAGTGCAATTCAATAATAACACCCAAGCAGTTTTTTGAAAAAAAAAAAACAGTGAGAAAAAAAATTACATGAAAATACTGTTCATCGATCAATCAATTACGTAATGAAATACGTTACAAGTGAGGTTTGTATAGAACCAAACCGGAAGTGATATGACGTCACTCCCTCTAGTAATCCCGGATATGTGGACTAATAAAGCTTGTCCTAACAAAGACTGTTTCTCCCTTCAACGAATAAATCTTCATCTCTGGAAATAATCAACGTATATACTTTACATGACTAACTAGAAATCCTCAGTCCACAATCATGATTCATGATTCAAATTTAAAAAAGGTCACTATAATACGTGGTAGTATTGCGAGTGTAAAGTCTGAAATTGTTACTCTGTAGCATAAATGTAACAACGACATACGTAGAGGATTTAATTAATTTATACTACTTTCGTAATACTACTACATTTTCTGCTCAAACAGGGGTGGCTCTGGGGTAATACACCTGAATGTGGAGTGAGTTAGTTAACTAATAAAAAGTACAATTTAGCATGTACTAATTATCTTAATGTCACGCTTAGTTAGAAGGAAATAACATCTACTGATTCAGTTAGTCAGGAATTAAACCTTGCTCTGTTAATCATCATCACAATAACATTATTAATTTTATGGACACAAAAAATCTAATAAAAAATCAAACTGAATGTGGTACAAGCACAAGAACATGTACAACCCTAAATAAGAAAAAGAAAAATGCACAATAAAAAATGCAGTATTTCTTGCATTCTAATGTTCATTTAATTGTAGACAGTATGAACCTGAGCTATTTTGTTATTAGTTTAGTCTATTCCTCCATTTTGGGCCTGCAAACACTTTAAAAAATTAGTTTGGTTTATTTTTTGTAGTAGTTTTAGCAGTCTCAAAGCTGAATTTATCAAGACAGATTATATGGTGGATCACTACCCAATAGTTTATGTGCAAAAGGCCATAGCTCACTAACGCTTCCAAAGTAAACCACAACAACACGAGTAAATCAATCCATCCCCCCACCCAAAAAACATCCATTATCTTCTGCTTAATCCACACGGGGTCACGGGGCCAGTGCCTACCCGGCAACTCTGGGTGCAAGAAGGAACCCTAGATGGGGCGAAAATCCATCGTAGGGAAAACACACACACACACACACACACACACACACACACACACACACACACACACACACACACACACATATAGATACACACACACACACACATCCTGTAGTATTACATGTTTAAAATCAGTTTCCTCTATAACCCCCAACCTAAAAGGTTCGAGTGCTCGTTTATATGCACCTGGAGGCACGCACAATTACACTGTCAGAATTAACAAATGAGCTTTTAACAAGAGCGGAGCTGCGAGTGTGTGTGTGCACGAGTGTATCAATCACTGACACACACACACACACACACACACACACACATCTTTCAGGCTTCGCATATTTACTCTCACGCTCCGTCCACAGAAAAGACCCGAGTTTTACAGCCATAAATATAAACGTCCAGTCTGGAGGGTGTAAATCGCACAGACGTTTCCTGGACGCCGATGAATGATCATAATTGTGTGTGTGTGTGTGTGTGTGTGTGTGTGTGGGTGTGTGTGTGTGTGTGTGTGTATAGTTTATAAAGATCCATGATGTTCTGAGAAACCTGTTATACACTGTACAAAAGAATAAAAAAGAAAAGTTTCTTGTATTTGATTTCAGTAAATAATGTAACACACACACACACACACACACACACACACGAGACAATAACTTACATAAGTTCCTAAACATAAGTCTAAAATGAACAGCAAATCTTTTGGCCCTTTTGGCTTCCCAGAAGATACAGAATTCCGTTCTCTTTCTCACACACGCAGGACTTTTTTTTTTTTTTTTTTTTTTTGGTACGTTTCTTCAAACCCTTATGAGAGAATCGGGCCCAGATCTGACCCCTGACCTTTGTTTAAAAAACACGAGACCCTGTCACTCGACTTCCTCTGCTAATTTCGGGTCATTTAGCCCAGCGTCGCCGTAGCGATGTGCAGGCGTGGGGAGCGTAACCGTCCGCGCCGCCTGAAACGAGCCTGTAATTACGTCTCCTCCTGACACTAAACGTGTCGGAATTAAAGCCTTTAGCCGTGTTTAACATGTCAGAGAGCTCTGAGCTCGGGATAATGTTGTTTTCTTACGAGATATTCTGAAGAACGCTGGAAGAAATGATTGTACAGGGTAATTTCAACATGTTTTCTTTCAGGCATGATCTGTTATGGTTGGAGGGGAAGTAAAATAGATCAGAACGGTCAGCTCTGAAAGAGAAAGGACAAGGAAAGCGCGCGAGAGAGAGAGAGAGAGAGCATGTGAAAGCTGTTTTTAAACACACACACACACACACACACACACACACACACACACACACACACACACACACACACACACACACACACACACACAGGCCTACGCATTACGGTTATTAGCAGGATTGTTTCAAACTGTTTTTAAATGTTTGGGGGTGAAACCAAAGTAGACTAAACTCTGACATTTAAGGAACGCCTAAACGCCAAGTTCTCCTCCTAATGAGGGAAGAGACGAAACAAAGGGAACGAGGTAAGTCTGCTTAGAACCAGAGAGAACAGACGAGCAAATTAGAGAAAGGGAAGAATTAAATACAAAAAAAAAACCGAGAGAACGAGGAAAAGGGGGTGGCTGTGAGGAGAAAAGGGAAAGGAGTCACGTAGAAAGGAAGGAATGAGAGAGAGAGAGAGAAAGAGGAAAAGGAATAATGAGAGACAAAGGAAAAGAAATAAGAGAAAGAGGAAAAGAAATGATGAGAGACAAAGGAAAAGAAGAAATAATGAGAGAAAGAGGAAAAGAAATGATGAGAGAAAGAGGAAAAGAAATGATGAGAGAAAGAAGAAAAGAAATGATGAGAGACAAAGGCAAAGAAATAATGAGAGAAATAGGAAAATAAATGATGAGAGAAATAGGAAAAGAAGAAATAAGAAAAAGAGGAAAAGAAGAAATAATGAGAGAAAGAGGAAAAGAAATGAGAGAAAGAGGAAAAGAAATAATAAGAGACAAAGGAAAAGAAATAAGAGAAAGAGGAAAAGAAATGATGAGAGAAAGAGGAAAAGAAGAAATAAGAGAAAGAGGAAAAGAAATGATGAGAGAAAGAGGAAAAGAAATAATAAGAAAAAGATGAAAAGAAGAAATAAGAAAAAGAGGAAAAGAAATAATGAGAGAAAGAAGAAAAGAAATGATAAGAGAAAGAGGAAAAGAAGAAATAATGAGAGAAAGAGGAAAAGAAGAAATAAGAAAAAGAGGAAAAGAAGAAATAAGAAAAAGAGGAAAAGAAATAATGAGAGAAAGTGTAAAAGAAATAAGAGAAAGAGGAAAATAAATAATGAGAGAAAGAGGAAAAGAAATGATGAGAGAAAGAGGAAAAGAAATAAGAGAAAGAGGAAAAGAGAAGAGAAAGGAAAAGAGGGAGCAGGAAAAGTGAGGAAATGCATAAAGAAAGGAATAAAGAAAAGCAAGAACGGGGCAAAAGGAAAAAAGAAAAATAAATGAAAACGTGAAGAAAAAGAAGAAAAAAACCGATTAAATGATGGGATGGAAAAAGGAAGAAGGTACACAGGAAAAGATGGCTAAGAGAGAGAATGATCGTAAGCAATCGGGGGAAATAACGAGTTAAAATTCGGAGGAAAGGGAACGCGGGGAGAGAAAGGGGACAGAGGGAGGAGGAGAAAACGAGGGAAAATGAAGGATGCCGATTGGTCCTCGGGGCTTCACGCCGAATTCTCCGGGGATTATGGGAAAGCCGGGAAGTGTATTACATGCAGATTACACCGTCCCTGCTCCTGATTCGTCTTGAGGAACTTTCTGGCGGTAGAACGGTGAACGAGCGGCGGCGCGGCACTGATTACACGGCCACGGACGAGCAAAGAGCTCGAGGAAACAAACGGGAGCAAAGGTGTACAAAAAACCCCCCAAACAACCAAACCCCACACACAGCAACGAGGAAGAACTGAAGGAGCAGAGACAATCAAACAAGAGAGGCAAAAAAGGTCCAAGCAACCTATACACCCTCTATACACACACACACACACACACACACACACACACACACACACACACACACACACACACACACACACACACACA
>JAUZST010026502.1:0-30504 GCA_034779995.1 Parotocinclus haroldoi | reverse complement strand
ACACACACACACACACACACACACACACACACACACACACACACACACACACACACACACACACGCATACACACACACACAACCTTGGCAATCATTTGTTTTGGGGACTTCCCTCTAATATAATGATTACCGAAGCTTATTCATGTTAATACTAAACAAAAAAATCCCGCAATTTTCCTTTTGGAGACCAGAAAAATACCCCACAGGTTAAAAAGTGTCAGATCTTTCTAACCTTGTGAGGACATTTCATAATTATGAAACAATATTAATTTAACCGAATATATTTAACATATACAAATACTTATGGCAAAGTAATTAAACTATTTATAGGGTGGCTAATTAACATTAAATTACTTATGCATTCTTGCGTAAGTTTCCATTAGCAAATGAATGTCACGAAGGCATTTGATTGACAAATTAAGAAAAAAGGACTTATTATACAACTTATTAAACGGTTTCTGTGATAGCCTGATAAATAATTTGCTTCATTAATCCCAGACACCCTATAATGTTAGACTCATAATACTGCCAAAAATCCATTAATGAATTCATTTTAGTGGGTTCTGATTGAGTGGTATTAGCTTCCTGTCAAGAATTGTTTAGAATCCGGAACTCAATAATAAAGAATAAACTGTGCAACAATAAAGAAATACTACTAAGATTTGAAAAATTTGAAATTACGGTTACCTATAAAACACTTTAATGCAAAAGGCTTTGGTCTGGTTTCTCAATATTAGCAAACGTTCATCAACAATACATGTGGACACAGCAACTAAGTTAGTTGTTACAAGCACAGGCCTAAAAATGCTAAACAAAGGCTGTACATGTATGCTTTAAATACTAAGCGAGTATTACTATTAATCAAACACTACAGAGACATGAAGGAAGAGTGACATGTCAGTTGTCCTTACCCAGTACAGTCAGATAGGCCTTGGCTGTTTTCACAGGCATGGTGAAGAGGGAACAAGTGTAGAGCCCTTCATCTCCAAGTGTAACCTCGCGGATGCTGATAGTGAGCTCCTGCCATGAGGCCCGGACCAGATCAATCCGGTTATCTCTTAGTGCTGTGGAGACACAAACACATAGTTCCAGGTGAGGATTCTGCTCAGCACAAAACAAAACAAAAATATATAAAACTACCACCAAGACCAAAAACATGCCTACTGAATTACCCTAAATTGCAGTATACAGTCATGTATCTTTGAATTTTCTGAACACTTCTTACAGATCATTCATAATCTGATTCTAAACCACACAGAAGGGTCATCAAAGTCATTTTCACTAAATACCGAGTAACTTTTTCCATCAAGAAGACCATATAGGTCAACAAGTTTACATAAAAAAAAATCAATTGAATAACAGATTAAAATCAATTCTAATCAATTGTGTAGGTGAAAGTACCTGCTATAGAACAGGTAATAGCAGGATTACTGCTATCCTACAATATAACAACTGAGCCAGAAAAGTACCTAGAACACATTGGCCATTGCGTATTGACCCTGTGGCATTATAATTTAATCAAAACAGCCAAGATCACTCATCACTACCTTCTACTCTATATCAAACTTAAGACTTAAATTTCAGGCCTCATTAACACACTTTAACAGCCTTAATGCTATAGCCTTCATGAATTTCTCCTGTCTAATACCTACAGCACTAAAAAGAAACTCACTATTGACTGGAAACCTTCACTAGTGACCATTGCTAACCCACTGTTCTGGTATTGGGTCATTAACAAGTGGAACCAAATTAAACAGTGCTGCACTAGATTATGACTGCTGTATAACATAAAGGTGAAGCACCTCTGCAAAATCCAACCAAGCAAGGCAATATAAGGCATGATATAAGAAAATTACCTACATACCAGGGAAACGTAAGGACATATTCCTCTTATTAAGGCAGTAATTAAAAATAGGTGTTAATATTTTGTAAATTAGACACACAGCTGTGAGAAAAATATAGCAAATTATTTAATAATATGGTTCAACACAAATGACTATTCATCTTACACCATTCGCCATAATAGATGTGGACAGGGAATTTGCACTATAAATAGCATACACATAGTAGACATTTTCCTCCGTCATATTATTATTGACTGTATACATGTTTAATGTTTTGTTGGTAATGCAGAAATTATAACTTATTCATTCATGGTTTTTAAGTGTTATAACTTTATAAATCCACCCTGCAACTTTTCAGAGATTCCATCACATCTGGCTAGACTTTCTTTCCTTTTCTGAGCTCCTGTTCTCTTTACTCCAGTGGTTTATTTGTGTCTCGACATTGCTTAAATTAGAATTCCCCAAATCTTGATTATTTTCTTCAATTTCTTCCTCCCTGTTCTTAACTCTCCAAAACTTGTGTATATATAATTCCAGTAGCTTTTTCAAATTCCCTATAATTTCCATCTACAATATACTGTATACTCCTACTCCAATCCCACCTGCCATGAGTTCCTATACTAAAAATACATCATTCTCATCACAGATGTCCAGGGTTGCCATTCTCATATTCTTACTCCTCAGTGTTTCTATCCATCAGTTTTTATCCTGACTTTCCAGCTGTCCCCCTAATTCCATGAAGCTCACATCCTAACTCTCACAGTTCACATCTTAACTATCTGATCTTTACTTGCCTTAAGCAACTATACTCTAATATATACTCAACGTGTTATATTATTGCTCCTACATTGATCTATCTTTACATCGTATAGACCCTAATGTTTAGTCCCATGAGTTCTCACCAGAGCTTCAATTCATCCTCTCCAAAACTTGTTTTTCCTTAAATTTCTCCACAGTTCGTTTCATACCTCCCCCGAGAATTTGTCTTACTCATGAAAGTTCCTATTCTCACTTATCATACCTATAACTATTTCTTGTTTTTTACTCAGAAAAACTTAACCCTTCACTTCCTATTGTTACTCTAAACAATCTTTTTCAGTTCGATGCTGACATGATATTAATAATGTAATGAATACTAGCCTCACGTTCCCTGTCCCAAAGCTTTATTCATTGTAGTAGGTATTCACAGAAGCTTTTCAAAATTAACAAAAAAATCTACTGTACATTTTTAGGTATCATATTTTGGCCAGGGCATCATAATATAATCAATTCATACACAACTTTAACTCCATCCTATTCCACTCCAGCCCATCTAATTGACCTGTATTTATCTAGTGGAATGGAGAAAACATGTTCCATTCATTAATTTTCTTAACCACTTTATCTACTTAATACTGATCAGGATTAAGTGGTTAACTGATTAATTGGCAGCACAGGACGCAAGGCACGAACAACCCTAGACAGGGCACCAATTCATTGTAGGACACATACACTCACACACTCATACACACCAATTAAAATATCATGCAAGTTTTTGGAGTAAGCCTACTCAGGACACAGGGAAGACATGCAGAACTATAAGACGATAGTGCTACCCACCAGGCCACAAAAATAGTTTCCATCTCAAATCCAAATCAATCCTGTCTCTAAATATAAACCAAGATACAGAAAGTCTTGGCAAGTTAAATCCAAATTCACACAGGAAGCACTCCAGAGAACACAGTCAATGAAGAATTCCGACAGCTATACAACAGATAATATTTCTCCTCCAAAATATCCTTGTAATAGAAGTGCAGTGAATTCCATATGGTACACTAAGAGGTATTAGTCACAAGCACATCATTTCACTAATAATTTTCCTCACAACACTTCAGTGTAAAGTATACATATTCAATTTGAGTTATGTTGTCTTGAATCTTGTCCCTCATTACAGTCTACATGCATCACAGGTTTGATCCGACCTCAGACTACACCCTTGTCTCTCTGTGTTTACTTTGGCTGCTCCAGTTTCCTCCCACAGTGCACAGACATGCATTAGGTTAATGGACTACAGTAAATTGGCTTAATGTGAATGTGTATGACTAGTTCTGATGTTACCATGTGCTTTTGAATAACCTTGTTCTTATTGTGAACAACCGTTGAAGCTGATGTGATGTTAAATAACAAATAAACAAACAGACAGGACAAACACCTTGCATGTACATCCTGGGTATGGCACAAGTAATCTGACAAAATCATGACCAATGTTTGTAACAATCACAGGAAACAACGACTTATTCCAATGATGCTGACTGCCCTCGCCTCGCAATTAATATGACACTGGGCACACGCACACTTATGTATTCACCTACAACTTTTAATAAAAGCAATTTATATTTGGGATGAAAAACATAGATCCTTTTTGATTAGGAAGACTTTAAATCCTAAGCTGCCAGAGAATGGCGTTAAAATGCTCTGCTGTGAATCTCGGGCTTTGATGAAGCTCCCCGTGGTTTTTGTAAAGTGCCCGCCTGGTTCCACCGAAGCTGTTAATTAATGAATCTCTATTTGCAAGCATAGGTGATTATGAAGAAGACAAGCACAGAAAAATGTCTTCATGCATGCATTATAAGTAATACTTCCTCATAGCAGTTATCTGTAAACACTGGGTGCTCAACAGATGTGCTTTAACAGGGCAGGAAACAAGGAACAACAAACGTACAGTACTGTGCAAAAGTCTCAAGCCACTGTTAGCAACAGTATATTGACCATGTAATTATTTCTCAGTTTATTATATAAAACAGTCAATTTTTGTCTTCATATATTTTATTACATTGAATTTTTATCTTGGGTTTGGTAATAATCAAATGGTGTGTAATTTGAAGGGTGTAGCCATGTTCATCCCTCGTTAACAGATGATGTTCTTTAATTAATCTGACACCATTTACAAAGCAGCATTTAAACAGTCATCCTAATTGTCATTCATGGTTGTAAATCATGCCGTATAATTTACTATAAAAACATATAACCTGAAAATGGTTTATGAATTAATTCTGCACTTGACACTCATAAGTGCACGTTTGTGACATTTGTCCAGGTCTGGAGGATCAGTTTAGACCTTATTGATGTCTATCTGGATGACTCTGCTGCACTCAGGGTGTATCACTTCCACATATCAGCTATCCAGTACAAGGAGGAAGAGACAGAACTAGTCTGATCAATAACAGTCACACTGTCTAATCAATAACAGAAAAACACTGTCCAAATATGGCAATGGCCAGAGGTCCCTTAAAGACAGCAGTTTTCCACATTACTATCCCAAATAGTATTAGTATCCTCATTAAAACCCTTAAAGCATTTTTCCCATGAGTCCAGTTCAAATGAACATTTCTAACACACCAGCTTGTGTACCTAACACAAGTCCTTTAATTTGACATTTGTCAACCTAAAATTGTATTTATAAAAAATCCAAACAACCAAATATCCTCAAATATTTATCCCATAAATCCACAATGTTCCAATCTACCATTCAGTATTTTTCTTAAGGACCCACATCAGTTAACAGCTACTGTGATCACAGAAGAAACAATACAAGAGTACAAAAACAGTGTGAGGCTTCTCTATTTATTTGCCAGGCTGTCAGTCAGAATAGCAAATCATTACACCTCCCCACCCACCCTCTGTGTTAGCAAGCAGAATCTTCCTAAATGCCAGCTAATTTTTCCATGCCCTGTTTTTAAGTCCAGCAGACAGCCATTTGATTAAAGAAGAAGAACAGATTATGTGAGAATGCTGTGTTTCCCTCAGCTGTCCCTCACATGCTTCCCAGTGGGCCATACTCATATGAGCAATGTTTGCTGCCACTGCATTACAAACCCGAGATTTATTCTACACCATGCTCTCCCGGCGACCTCGCCGCTTCAGTCTGTGCCGACATACCTCTGTAAAAATGACCCACTGATGACTTAAATTTAATCAATCACCCTTAGGGCTGCAGAAATGGAGGCTATTATTGTTGTTGTAAATGATGTTAGCATTGCTGAATTAGCACTGACTATCATTTAGCTGCAATTTGTATTCAGAGTGTGCCGAGCTGAAGAATTCCTCAATGCTGTCCAAGTCTCCCCGGACGAATATGTCTGCCAAGTGGCTGAATGAAAACACTGTTAAACACACTGACCACCAGTTTCCACATGCCGTACACAATGAAAGATGGTCTACAATGAAAAAGGTGTACATGAAGACACACATGAAAAACAAAAAAACATGTATTTACAAAGACTAACATCCAGCCAGGAGAGACAGCAGGTGTTGTGACTGATACATTGCAGGGCCAAGTGTAGCTGGTGTGGGAATTTCTTGCACCATTGGCTAAGGTGATGGTGTGCCACCGGTGGGATTTGTGTGTCATTCACAGCACAGGCTTTCTACCAACCTTTTATGGAAGGCTTTGAAGCACAACAACAACAACGAGAGGATGAATCATTCTGCCCACAACCTTGATGGAAAATTGGCCCATTAAACTCATGCTAGCTTAGAAATTCTCCATTCTGTTTCTCCTTGTAAATGTTTACTCATCTGTAAATGCCCACTTATCACACTAATCCCATGCATTACATACACTGAGCAACTACAACTACTACCTAAATTTGCACAGGCAGCAAAACCTTATGATTATAAGCAATAATCCAGAAGACAAGGCGTTTATATGAGACTGTATGTAATAAGATTACTTAGTATTTGTCTTAGTGCTGCTTACTATGAGCTTAGAAAAAATTTAATTCTCTAAAGCAGCACTAGCAAAAAGTTTCTTTTTAAACATATTCATAAGCGGACAACATATATTGACGATAATGAGTCATAAGAATATTCAAAGAATAAGTCAAAGGTTACCCAGTGCTAAGGCTAATGTCACAATTAAAAACTGCTTAAATGGATCACAGTTCCATTTGCTATATGAAATAAAAAGTGGTGCTAATTAGAAACAGATTAAAAAGAAATCTGAATGCTTAATACTAACAAAACTGATCACGTCATCATAATTAGGGTGATCACACATCCTTCTTCTTGCTTTAAATTGACAGTGCTGCATATTGAGCCACTGTGTCATCTGTGAAGAAAATTAAACACATCTTTTTAAGAATTATTTTGTAAAATATGTATAAAGCTAAAAGAAATTGAGAAAATATAGTGGATAGAAATATAAAGTGGTACAAGATTATCTGGCTATATACGTGTATTAGCTATAAGGCCATTCGTTGTTAAACCTGTTATCCCTTCTGTTGTGTTCTGGTCAAATTTGGCAGTTTGGCATTTAATTCATTTATTCTTATATTTTTTAATCTACTTGTTTCTAGTTGGGGCTGTAGGTGTCACAGGGAAGATTGTAGGGCACTTTGGAAACACCAATGAACCTAACACACATGTCCTTGGAATGTTGGAGAAAACCCACAAAGACACAGGGAGGACATATAGACCCCAGACAGGAAGAGCCCAGGTCATGATTGAACCAGGGATCTTGGAGCTGTGAGGCAACACTGCTAACCACTGTGCCACCATGCTGTTCCCAGTTTTGGCATCATACTTATGGTTTCTGTCATCTACTTTGGCAAATTGACTAGTAAAAAGCAGGAGTTCTAGCAGTGGCCAGGTTGTTTCACTCCACCATGCACCCGACCACCGGTGTGCATGCGCTCAGGTGTGCCTTGACAAGCTGGACGTTTTCTTGCTTAGTCTGTTGGCTAGTTGGTAACGTCCTTTCGCGATTGATTCGCGATCGCGCTGCACGCACACTCGAGCTCACGCTCGCCCTCTGGCGCTCTGGCACCTTCACCCCTGTCGGCTGTCTGCTCCCAATGAGACGAGCTCCGGCTTGTAAAGGGCAGCCCCCTGGCGTTCACTGCGATTTATTCATGCGTTGCTCCCACTTGGGATGCAAGACAGCGGCGCGCCTTTTCACCTTTTGTTTCATATGTTAGAGAGCCTTTCGCTCCTTGTTTCCCCTTTTCAGTTTGTTTATATATTATTTCCCCATTATTATTATACGGCGTGGGATTCCTCGGCCCCGCATACTTGGGTCCTGACACATCCCGTAACAGTAATAACAAATGCAAAAGCTTTTTTAAGTGCTGGCCAAATTTGACCAAGGATGGAAAACAAAATATGGTATTTATCTATCTATCAACTTTCACTTACTTTTAAACAGGTCAAGACTATACTCCTGAAATCAAAAACATGACATTAAATTCCCATGACGGTATTTTCACTACGCTATGATACAGCTTCAGATTTACTCTTAAGAATGAGCAGTTCTAATAAACCATCAATGGAAACATGAGAAGAATATTAGCTATTCTTATGCTTATTCTGAGAACTCTTATGTAAATGTTTTTTTACATTGTATAATATTTATATTACGGCTGTATCATGTAAAATGACAGTATTTAAAAGAGCCCTTTTAACAGAAATAAATAATCATGAGACTTTAGATTTAGGTTTTTTTGCATGTGTAGCTAACATATAAATATAATCTGACTTTGAGGCTTAACAGAACTCCCCGAACCACACAATTACTGGAATAAAAATTATTTAATAACACAATGACACAGATACTGAAATGCTGCCTAGAAATATTGCTTACATTTCAGCAGCCGACATTTCCACACTGCTTTTACAATAGCCCTGTCTGTCTTCCAGCATGCTGCCTTTCAAAACAAAGTACTAACCATAAATACACAGTACGTTCCCATCTTCTTCACCACAGGAATATGTTACGGCTAACAGTGAATGGTTTGCAGGTAGTGTGTCATAAATTACAGCAAACACCAATAAGACAAACAATCCAAACATGCTCAGTAAAACTGATTAACTCCAGAAAGATACGTTTGAACCACAATGATAAAATTTCAGACTAGTCCCTGTGGTGGCAGCTATAAAAAAGTTCTTGCCAGTGCTCACCTTGTAGACTCACAAAAAAAGTGGCAGCAGGGGAAAAAGTAATGCAGGTGTAGAGGAATTGTGGCATGAATTCCTGCACCCCCCCGAAAAGTATAACAATGCCCCATCTACTGTCTCAGGTAGCACATTTGCCTTGGGGAGAGTAAGTAATATTTCTCAGCAGTGTGTTCTTTCAGGATGGTGGGAGGAAGGAGGCTCAGAAAGGGAAGGTGGTAATGAGAAGCTGTCGGTACCCAAACCTCCTGCACCCCCACAACATCCTGGCAGACAGTCAAAGAGAAAACAGAGAAAGTCTCCTTCCTATCACCATATGCTAATCCAAAAACCTTATTATGTTAACCTGCCACTCGGTAAGGCCTGAAGCGTCCATTTAGTTGGCTGTTAAAATGGAAAATAATAAAAAATGAGAATAAAGTTTTCCCTTCACTTTTTGTCCTTCACAGATAAATGACAAGGATGGAGGCCAGCCATATAACGGGGTTTTAATTCCTTGGGTTGCGCCTCGGGCTGCTCTCTTTCCTGAGGCAGGAGGACACGCTGTTTTATGATTTCAGTGAAGAGGGGGCATGCCTAAGATTCATGACAAGATTCTTGAACTCCTACACTTGTAAATGTTCCCTTTTTTTAAAACCCTCATAAAGTTTATATATTCTCTGTCATAAGCAATGATTACTACTAAAACTTTGTTTTGTTGCCAGTAAATTCACCTAGTGTATCTTATACCTTTAAACAGTGTTTCAAAAAAGTTAACTTTGACCAAAGTGCAAATAGGTAACAAATTTAGAATTCCTGAACTTTGAAGAATCATCTCCAATTCAAGTCAGGCATGGCAAATTTCACATGCATCAAAGGCTTAACTAATAGATTTCAGAGCAGGATTCCACGTGCTGCACCGAGCAGAACAGCGAGATGGTTACAGCTGAATAATAAATCTGCCAGCTCCTAGAGTTTCATATTCACAAGACTGCTCTGTGATTACATTTGGGCACCAGCCTGACCTCTACTCACACCAGTTACCCTCAGAGCACATTTGGGCGACAGATTCACAAGAAATATCCCTGAAAATATTGCAATCTGCTGTGACTTATTGAGTACATACGCTTTCTAGAGTTTAAGATGGCTAACTTTCAGATCCCATGATACTTGTAATAAAATTATTTGAGAGCATTTCAATGGAACCATAAAACAACCATGATTAACAAAGATTACAGTTTTTATTTGGAAAAAGTCAAAGAACATGTATTTGATGGTTTTATAAAGCGACAGAATGTACAGCAAGAGCTGTGAAGGATGAGGGCAAATATATTTACATTTCTATATAGTAGTTATATTAATGTATAGAGTTGTGCATGTTTTTAGAAACTGTGACATATGAATTGGAGACCTCTGTATGTAGGAAAGGGCACGGTATCTAGCCTTCTTTCGTATACAGTAAGTGATCGCCTAGATGCAATGCTTGGATTCACAAGCTATCAAAGATGCAAATCTATTTGCCATACGATGATTAAAAAAAAATATGTGCTATTAATATGCTGTGTTTGTATGTCTGAACATATTAAAATAGTATCACTACCTTGGTGATGCTTAAAAATCACTAATGTAATGAAATATAGAACAGTCATCATCACATCCTCAAATTTCAACAATCTAATTAACAAATACATAGTTATTTTCTTTGAACTTTTATTTTACCTAAAGTTATCTTAATAAACTAATAAGGTCAAATGAATAGCAGCTTTACATGGACACATTATGCATTAAAAACAATAAAGCAATGCATCTATTAACAAACACGTAAATGTAATATTTTTTGTATTTCATTTATGTGTTTATAGTTTTTTATCTACATTACCATCACATTTCACAATATATTTTAATATCGATGAGTACTTGTACTTAGGTAAAATATTTTTTTTATGTAAGTAGCAGCACTGTTGTGTAACATATTTGTTACTGTACCCGCCTTTGGTTAAGACTTTTTCAAAACAGCATGCATCTCCTTTGCTACTCCTCACAAAAGACTGGTGCAGAGAACATCTTGGTAAACTGAAGACTTTAATGCACTCTCACGAAAGTGCTAATGATAGAAAATGGCATGCCACTCACTAAACCAACCAAGCTCAACATAGGGTGGGAGAAATTGTTTTTAATAAATGGGGCAATACAGACAAAAGCAAAAGGACAGGATACAGGCTGGATTTGTTAAAAGAAGAGAGGCGGTTCGAGCAATACTGAATCAGGGATCTTTACAATCATGAATGCCAATGCTGACTGTGTGCATGCAACGTGTAGGCTTGCAATAATTCATATGTTTATTGCATCCAAGCATACATATTACACACACACAATTAATATCAAACAAACCCTGCTGTGATGGGTGAGAGGAAACAACGATATATGATTCTTTCATCGTATTGAAAAACAATCCATCATTTCATGCAACACAAGTCATGTAAATTGATCACTGCTTAAAATGATTATGATAAATTCCAACACAATTACAAGCTGTTGATCACAATTTTATTCTTTGTTAGCTCACATCCATCCATGCAGTCAGCATAAAAAATGACAATCTACAACTCCAAATTAGAAAATGCTGGGACAGTATGGAAAATGCTAAATAAAACAGCTTAACCACATTTACTTGGACTTTTATTTCATTGCAGACAGTATAAACCCTATATAAACTGCTCACAAAAAATGTCACAAAATGAAACATCGCCTAATTAAATATCCTATATTTTTGTGAGCAGTGTATAAGTTGTATCTGGTCAACTTAATTTAATTTGTTAAATAACATTAATTCCTCAGACCTGCAACATATTTCAAAACAAAAAGTTTGGTAACCTTTACTGCTGTGGGTGAAAGGGGAAATAGACCTTGATTATAGAATGGACCATAATCACATATGTGAGGGTGACAAATGAGGTTCTGAAAAAGTCTAAAAAATACACTATATTAACATTTTATCTGGCAACTCAAATTAAAAAATGCTTATTTCTATAAATCACTTACTTATTCCCATACCTGCTTATACTAATTCAGGGTCGCCCACTCAATCTGGAATACTATAGAAACTTGTGGAGAACATGCAAAATGCCACACTGGTAGTGACTCAAATTTAGGTCTATGGAGCTGTGAGGTAACAGCATTAATAACTGTAACACTGTGCCATCATGTACTTAATTCAAACTAGATACACCTTGTGTCAATGTTTCCTTCTTATCAAACAATCTTGGTAGTACTTTTAATAGTCCATCATATAGAAGAAAATAGTGGGAATGCACACTGACATTTTAGATCCCCGATAACGTGAATAATGAACAAATACATCTAGAAATTGTACTATTCATCTGCAAAGCTAGATAAGTAAGAGTTCATGTGCTTAGATTTGTCTGATAGCAGGTTCCAACAGTTCTCAGTTTGTTAATACTTTCCAGATTAGGGTGGGTAAATTTCTACTAAGCTGGTTTCTTAGTCTTATGAAATCAAGTTTAGTTTGAAGAACTTGTTGAACCCAACATTTTCAGACCAAGACAGCCCGAAAGGAAATTACTAAGTTGTCAGATTCCACAGTTCACACCGGATAGCCAAATGTGTGTGCACAAACACTGAAAAAGTGAGTTTTACATAGCATCAACAAAACTTGAGAGAGTTTTCTTAAAATTCAGTTAGAAAAAAAAAAAGAAACTGTAACTCTAGTGGAGTATCTGACTAGTATCGGTATACTCTTGCTCATGTGGTCAATAGCCATTGATGCTGATGCATTAAATAATAAACAAATAAATATTTTTAGTTAAAGAGTTAGAGACTACTTTTTGGTAGCCTTTCTAACAGCTTTAGTCATTAAATGTTTGTTGCATTTTCAATCTGTTTGTACTGTATGAAGAAACGTGCTGCAGACAATATGAGTATTTTTTAAGAGTTGACTTGAAGCAGTAAAATTGCAGAAATCTGCAGAAACATTTTGCAGTACTTGTCTGGATTTAGCGGGTAATACTTATATTAAAAGTAGATAAACAGGCATTAGGTAAACCTTTATTATAGCTCCAAGATTGTGCTCTTGCAAGCACATAAAGACATAAAATCAGCATGATTTTTTGTTTTTTTCTGTAGTAATGAAAATTTTACATTATGACCTGATCCCTTACTGGGTGATATCAAACACTCAGTATTGCCGCAGCCACATGGGGAGAAAAAAGCCAGCTGAGCTGAAATGAGGCTGATGGTGATGGACACCACCCCCTGCTACGACTTCGATATTTAACTTTCGAAACACTCTTACACATGCCATAAATAGTACAAGCTGGTGTAATAAATAAAAAAAGTAGAGGTCAGGTCATGTGAAGGAGAAAAGCAGTGCAAAATGGATTGTCTCAATAAGAGCTTGTTATTCCCTGCTGACACCCTTATAATACTGAAGGAGATTTGAGGTGACCATTTAGTTGGCTGTAGTTCAATCAAAGAGTTCTAAAAGTTGAAGTAAATCATTACATTACAATTAATAAAAACGTAAAGATAAAAAGAACTCCTCAAAAAGCAATGGTGATCCTTGATATGAGAATTAATTAGCTAGGCTCAGTAGGATAAGGCCTTTTTTGTCTTCCATTAATTGTATTGTAATTAATGTAATTGTATTACATATTCCCATTGGCCCGGTGTGCATCAAATTATGCACTCATCCCGATTTTGTGATGAGTGATAGAATGAGGGCAAACCCAGATATTCAAGGGAAGCTCATAACAAAACACTGTGTTTCTCGAAAGCAGCCACAATGACAATGATGTAACAAGATACTTGGGGCAGACCTAAGATGTAGAGCCAGAAAAAGTCCCAAAGAGGAAGGATTTTCCTTATAATTCTGAACATACACTAATCGGTCACTTTATTAAGTACACCTCATTGTTTCTATGCTTACTGTCCATTTTGTCAGTTCCATTTACCATATAGAAACACTTTGTATATCTATGCCTGTAATTACAGTCTGTAGTCCGTCTGATTTCCACATAATTGTTCTCTTAATTCTGTTCCCTAATGGTAAAGTCCCTTACAGGACCACCACAGATCAGGCCTTATTTGGTTGGTGGAAGATTCTCAGCATTGCATTGACACTGACATGGTGTGTTAGTGTGTGCATTAACCTTTACTATTGGTCTGTTTTTAAGAATTGCTTGGACATGCACACATTTTCACAAACAATACCTTAATGCCAAACAAAACTCCTGCTGTATACTAATATTGGGATCAATCAATCAATCAAAATTTATTTATACAGCGCTTTTTACAATGGAGCATTGTCTCAAAGCAGCTTTACAACAGTATGTTATCTAAAAAAGGCCAATCCCAGTCTGAGCAAGCCTAATGCTCCTCAGTCACGGACACATCAGTAATGCCCTCACGATATGCTAGAGGCCAAATCTCTATGAACATCCAGTGATTCTGGCAGAAAATTGTGAGGCAGAATTTTTGTGAGCAGTATATATGGTGCCTTCACCTAAAATCCCAAGATCCAGCACACCACCAGTACGAATATGCCCTGGCTGCCCTCCAGGTGCTGGAACCTGCAGATCGCCACTTATGTTGTTCCAGCTAGGCTTTTTAGATGTGAATGTGATTCCCAACTCCATATGTTAAGAACCACAGGAATAGTGTTCCCATCTGTAAATGAAAACTTTGTCAGAGCCCTTAAATACAAGTCTTCTCTTAAGGCTTTCCTGCCCTCTAGAGTAAACAGCAGAGACAGAGGTAAGCCATAATCAATACCATCTCAGAGACAAGGCTATGTGTTAGACTCATTCAATACCATTAACAAATAACCTGGCAATAAGGGCCATTATGCACTGAAAAATAAAGAATGGATAGCCAGCATTGATTGCTGCACTAATGTCATGTTCTGTTTTCCTAAGCTGGTCTTGTCTTCCTAATTACTTTTAAAATATGGACAAAGTGTGCGGTCTGATTAGTCATGCTTATCAGAGGGCCAGCAAGGCTTCTTTAGTTTGCAGGGACAAAAGATAGCCAGGTATAAAATGACTAGAAACATTTTAAGGTGCTTACTGGGATTTATTGAACCTATTTCACCACTGACATTCATTAAATATGTTGCGCTTATAAAAACTAACCTTAATCTAAATGTAGGATGTATTTACCAATGTTTCAATGCATGCTATATCACAGCAGATTAGACAATTTCAACAATATTAAACTGAGGAGGAGGAGGATAAGGCCAATGTCCTGTGCTATTATACCGAATACTGTTCTTAATAGAGTCCTAATAGAGTTCTTTTCCTAGCTGTACAAAGCTTCCACTTTTGGTATATTGGGCAAAGCATTTAAACTTTAACTGTCACAACAAATTAGGTAGCCAGTAAATGCTGTAAATGCAAATCATCAATCCAGAATTTTATCTATACTAACTTTATTTCCATAGTTGCTTCTGCTCTAAATGGGGCTGACATTTGGACCTTACAGAGAAGTGGGCTGGAGTATGAAGCGTCACATCCATCCAATTCAATGGGACTGCATGGACCAGTTTTTTTTCATTGCCTAGAAATGTCTTTGGGGGTGAAACTAGCTATGGGCTGGCCTGAATGCTGAGCTTCTGCATTATGATTGGATTATGATTGGAGGATCAGTAGAAAGGTTGAATCTCGTTTTAACTGGCAGCTCTTTTGAGATATACACTTTTATTTAATCACTGGGAGCTCAGTCCCATCATGGATTTTGCAAGTGAAGTCGAAAGTCAAACTGTAACCCATTTCTTGGTATCTGCTTGGCAAAATTACTTGACTACTTCCATTGTTCTTTTCTTACACTGTAAATGAAACACACTCATAGTATTTCCTTGTTTTAGTTCAACATAATTTCAACATTTCCGTGTTTGAGTTTAATATCCTCTCATAAGTTATTTGTTGGACAATGTAATGCAGCTGTACAAACTGTTGTCATTATTGGAAACAATTACAGCTACATCTGTGGGTGTAGAAAGGATTTTTCCTGTTCCGAAAGGCTTAATTCTTAGACCCACAACACAATGGGTTGTCTAAGCAGCTTAACTCTGCTGGCCATAGACAGGACACGGGTCAAGTCCCTAGAAAAGACACCTACTTGGTATGACAAGGTCACAGACCATTTTCTTGAAAATGAACAGAATTTAGGTATAAATAAATTGACAAATTTTATGATTTAGGCTGACAATGAGCTTTTAACAAACGAAATTGATGAGAAATATGAGAAATTCAAGACAGAGGTATTCAGTGTTATGCCTACAAGTTAGTTAGCTTTTTAGATCATGGATACAGATATGAAATGTACACATACATCAATATTAATTAAACATTTGTGATCTAAGCCTGACAGCAAGAAGGTCCTGAGTTCAGTCCCAGGGTGGAGGTCCTTTCTGTGTGGTGTCTCCGTGTCTACGTGGGTTTATTTAGGGTACTTCTCCCACAGTCCAAAGACATGCATGTTAGGTTAACTGGTGTCTCTAAAGTGGCCAGAGTTGCCAGGTAGGCTCTGGCAAGTATCTGAACGTGGTCCCTGAAGAAACTCTGCTCTGCTTATAAGTCTGACTTCTTCTTTGCAGATGAGATAATCCAATTTAGATATTGTGTGCATAGTGCATAGTGAGCAGTATAAATCTCCCTAAAGGATGCTACAGTTGCTGCTAAAACATGGACTGCACTCAACTTTCCCCAATGTGTCACTTCCTGTAACAAACTGAGAATGGAGAAAGATTATCCTCACAGATGGCAAGGATTAAAAATCTCACAACTCAATGCTGTTAAATCTCAGCTTGTAAGAGAAATGGTTAAAAGGAAATCCAGGAAAAAAACTGGTGGCCTGAAAGTAAGATATTTGGTAGCATCTTATCTGAATTGCTCAGTGCATATGACAGAAAGTGACGTTGATTATGTGGTGAAAATCCTTGCTGTTAAAATTAACGTATAAAGTTCCACAAAAACACCTACACCACTAAGAAATGGATAAGGGCACCACTACATGTTTGTGCCCAGAGGCCTGATAATTTGAGTTCTGGGTTTGTGCAATGGGCTGACATGTTGTGAAGGGATGAGATGCGATTGGATCCTGTTCTGTAGTGGACTGAGATATGGCATATTGGATTGTGGTGTAATGGACTTAAACATGGTGTAGTGGGCTAAGATGTGATTACACCCTTTGGGGCAGTGAGCCGAGATGACACCAGTATTTGTGGGCTGGGTGATAGTCATACTGTCATACTGTGTCTCAGTGGGGCGTTAACAGAGACAACCTCTAGGTCTTCACGCCACTTATGGACATCTCCACATCACACAGTTCTCACACTGCCACACTGCTTTTTGACACTGTCTCACCTAAACACACCATCACTGTCATCCATTGCTGCAAATTCAAACATTATCAAGATATTTCCCTACAATCTGGAGTACTGAACAAGAGAGAATGTCCCATTTTTCCTGCCTCTCAGCCCAGAATTACACACTCAATGGCACACTTTTAGTCTGCCTTGAACATACAGCACATGGATACACGAAGAAACATGGACAAGATTTAAAAGAATGCTATGTTTCAGTTTGTCTTTGTTGATCTTAAATTGCAGGCTTGACTTTTTCAGGACAGAAAATGCATTTTCTATTTGGGATAAATGTTTTTATTTTTCTTTGTTCAAATAACACTTCCTTTCACTTGAGACTCTACTAAATGCACTCATATTCTTGCTGATTCTGCCAGAAACACTACAATTAAAATGTCTGCCATTTTTCTTCCTTATAAAAGTGAGAATTGTGGAGGACAATGGAACATCTTAATGTTAGGAATAAGGCCAGGAGCATTGGTCCAAAGGGACCAGATGCAGCCACATTTTAAGTAAATCAAAGATGACACAGCAAGGCACAACCTCATAAAAACACAAACCCCTAACCATGATAATGAATACATATAAAGCAAAACTTGGTGTTTTAAGAGTGACCAGCTTCTGTTATTCAAAATCCACTGTATTATGCTACGTTAGTGAGAGTTGGTTTAATATCTGACAAATTGGCTAGTCGAGAGAATGGGAGGCGGGTGAAATGCACCTAACTGTGACTTATTGTTTGCTGTAAGATTCTGGTGATGGTGATGGGGGTGGATTATTCCCACTGTTATTTAGCACTGTAATGTCACAGGGGAAAGTATGTGTTTTGGGAAATTGAAAATGCATGTCTTGCAGCAGACGCCTGCTAAGTCAGCTCATCCATGTTAAAGAAGCGGGAGGATTATTGAAAGTATACAAAGGTGAGGACAATGCAGTGGCTGACCTTCACCCAGGACTAAGGTCAGAGTTTGGTATATATTTAGGGTGGAGAATTAAGGCATATATGACATCTACATGCAGTGTTTGATACTACAGAATATTGCAATATCAGTTATGCTATCTAGCAGTATTGGTATAGCAGATTTTAATGTTGATGTCACTGTGCTATTGTTTTACAGCAGGCAACAATGTTATACAGGATGTTGTATGATGATATCAACATGTACGTCTTATCCAGCAAATTTTAAGGCCAATATGTAACACTGTCATACTGCCTTTTTCAGATAAATTTACTGCTCACAAATTAAGGGATATTTCAAAATGAAATATCCCATAATAAAACCACCATTGGTTATACTGCAAGTTTACATCTCATACACACACACACACACATTCCTGTATGGCATACTCCAAAACAGTCTGCCCAGTGGATAGGGCAAAGAAGAGGGGGCACGTCATTGGACTGAGAGAAATAGGATGGTTGTTTAAATGAATTGCCTACCATCTAGGCAATCATCTAGAGAATCCTTTGATCTGCCCACAAGCATGAGCAGCTCTCAGAGTTTCATTGCGCACCATCCAGACACAGGTGGCACCTTCACAACACAATCCTATCTCTGCCCAGACCATTTCCGGGCATTAAGCAGAGGGACATTTCTTGTCACAGCATTACATGTCCTGCCACCGACAGCCAGCCACCTTCACCTTTGTTTGCAGTGCCGTCATGAAAAAGAAGGCTGGACTGCTATGAACTGAAACCGTAACATCTTTAGCGATGAATTCAGGTTCTGTTTGGGATTCAACGACAGTCTGGTTTGCTGTAGAGCGAAACACTGGCCCAAATGCTGGTGTGAAGACCTGTATGACTCAATCCTCAACAATATCTCATCTTGTATCCAAGCTAAAGGTGGACAAACAGGGTAACTAGAGAGAGGTTTTTATACCACTGTGTATCAGTATTATAAAACAGATGTGTCTGATAATGTATTAATTTTTAACCGTAGTACTTGTAAACATTTTGGGTTTAACGAATTTAAAAATGGAAATAATTTGAATTTGAATTATTTTAAACCAGTGACGTTATAACAGTTTCAAAATGCTGGGCTGCTTTTCAGTGACACTTGAACATTTTTGCTCAGACCTAATCAGTGTTTCCTGGCTGATATATGCCTTTAGCTGTGAAATCAGTAGATGGAGTGGGCTAATTATGCATCATAAGTAGAAGCATCAGTCTCAGTCCATGAGCTCAGTGACACATGGTTGACTCCAGATTCTTGTCTGCCAGCTAGAACGCCTCTTTTTTTTCCCCATTACCTCTACTTTCTATTCCTGTCTGAACTTCCACAGAAAAAAGTGGAGCAGCAGGAGAAAAACAATGAGGCAAGATCCTGAGAGTCTCAGCGGGCCATGCTCCAATGTTCACTTGTGAGATAAAAAGCAGCTATTGTAGAGCAGCCAAAAGCAAACACAAGCCAGAATCTAATGAAGAGAACAGGACGGATATCATAATGCACTAGTGAGGTAGGTCAGCTGAACAATAGAAGGAGAAAGAGGAAGCAGAGGGAGAGAGTATGGATTTGTACTAAAAGTAGGCAGTCCTTGCTGAACTGATGGGAAAGTTTATGTAGAAGCCTGGGTGAAATAAGGAAGCTCTGTTAAGTGCTTATTACGTTGCAACATTTCCACACACACACAAATCTGCTAGTGTCGATCCTTACATAACCCACCCCACAGTTCGGTCTGCCAACAGCAACATTCAGCACTGGATGGACATGTCTTAAATAGGCAGATTTTGCTATAGGGAAGTGTTTGTGGGTTTAAAACTGTGCAAGTGTGTGTGTGTGTGTGTGTACTTCCCTGCAGTAGGTTGTGACAGCTCGGGATCCTCCTGAGGATACTAATGAATGAAGAACAATTCTGTGTCAGTCTTCTTCTCTCTCTCACTCTGTCTCTTGCTCAGATTGACACATGGTATTTTTAATAAGGTACCTGTGACACAACTCTCTATAATTGGATGCCTCGCTCAATCATTTCCGCCCTTAATGTGTCTTTTTCTTTGTGGTGAATAAGACAGGGGAAAGATAAAGGACCTGTGAGGTACACACACATACACATACACTCACAAGATCTCTTAGGTCATCTCTTTTCTTCAGCCCGTCACACATCATCAGTTTTTAGTAGCTAAGCAATTTAATGTTAATACTCCAGACAAGAGGGATCACACTACGACAAGTCCTACTTGTCTCCGCTTGACCCATGTTGTGTTCAGGTATGATGTATCTGGACCTTTGAGATGGGAGATTTGCAGTTTGTTGTTTCTGCACACCCAAAGCAAGTAGAGATTTTGCCACACTTTGTGTCGTATTTTTCTTTGTGTTCTCAGCCAGGAATTGCTTCTAATGAGAAATAAAACACTCCCTCATGAAAATCTCTAAGCTCCATACAGTCTGGGTTTCTGTTGTTCCACAAAGTGTGTAAGTGTGTTTATGTGATGTAGTCAACTGTCACACTGTATGATCAACACATGTAAGGACTTGTCCAAAATCGTTTACCAAGCTCAATGATTTTGCTTATATATGCTCAATATAATTATTTATATAACAGTTAGTTCCAAGCTTACAATTTGATTGGTTGAGAAGCTTAATTTTTATTAAATTGATTTTATTTATGTTTTATTTGCTTGTTTTCACTTTCTATTTCAAACTAACATTTCTCTGTAGTATTATATAAACCTTTTTGAGCATAGTTTTAAAATAGAATAGGGAATTGTTACTCTTGGTCCTCCCAAGGTTTCTTCCTTCTACTTTCAGGGAGTTTTTCCTTTCCACTGTCGCCCTAGGCTTGATCAATTTGGGATTGGCCTTTTAATATATAATAATATTATATTGTAAAGCTGCTTTAAGACAATGTACCATTGTAAAAAGTGCTATATAAATAAACTGAATTGAATTGAATTGTTGCATGGCAACAACTTGTTTGTTGTGGACCTAATTTTTGGCAGAACAGATTGTAAGCATTAAAGAACATTCGGTATGAAATCCAGGGCTGTTCTGATTTATTTTGTTTCCTTATTTTGCTGTAAAAATATATAAAAAACAATTTTATGCAACCTGTTACAAATATATATAGCGATTGGGTGAAAGGGTGACCATTATAGATATAACCCACTAGCTTTGTGTGGTTTGCATGTCCAAGCAGTGATAAAGAGATTAATATAAAAATTACAGAATTCAAATATTTAGGCATTAAACGTGGCACACCTAATTTATATACAGGAATTATTTTGAAAACCACCAAAGACTCTTGTTAGTGAAATAAAAAGGACAGATGGGGTAAAGGACAGAGCTGCTATTCTCTCATAGAAAGCTGTAAAATCTTATCACTGTCAAAATGTGTTGTCTCAAATAAACAGAAAAAGTTGTGCTTACATAAATATGCATTGAAGAAAAACTAACACCTAAATAACTTCTCACCTATTGACAATTAACCCATTGACAAAATATCTCATTAAGAATACGTTGTTGGGATCAACCGAAACTTTATATGTATAAATGTAATGATGATATATGTAGGTGATTACAATATTAGAGAAAAAGGACAAGTTCATTGAGGAAACTGTACAATTAAAATGAGGTTCTAGGTGCCCTGTTAGGTCGCCTCTGGATACAAGATAACATATGCTTGAGCATTTAAGAAAAACAGTTTTCATATGTTATCCTTTGGCATGTTTGTCCACAGATGTGGCAGCTGGGCCTGTAGATCCTGCACATTCTTAGGCTGCTGAGGATGGTTCCATAAATGCTCCACTGGCAATAATGACCATAACCATGGACCGTTGTCTGATCCCAACGAGAACCTGCATTTGTCACTATGGTTCCATAAGATTCCAGTCCATATCAGACAATGTTTCTCGCCCACAACACCTGTCAATTACAAGACATGTAATGGCATCAAATGTCCTTCTGCTAAATGGCCAGGAATGCTCTGGGCAAAGTCAGGGGTGTGTAGTGAGCAGATCAATCAATCCTCTCTCAATCAGAACCACTGCTCTCAACATCTCCTATCAGCTCCAAACAAAGCCAGAATGGCTTACATGGCAGTCAGTTTATTGAAATGACCATCCAGTCAGGCACCCACTTTCAAAGGTAAAATGTACTTTGAGTGTGTCGTAGGGGCATACTTGCAGTCTGGCAGTCAATGATATCTCACCAAGAGGTACATGACCCGAAAAGAATCACTGACAGTCTTTTTATAGGGCAGTGGGGGAAGCAATTCTATGCCCACTTGTACCAACGCTGCACTGTGTCTAGGCAGACCACACCTGTAATCATTTACATATCTGCCTGAGATATGACTGCATGCCAAGTTTTGCAGCATGCTTTGGCATCACACTTGTAAAATGTGTGCTTAATCACAAAGCAGAGATCAACTATAAAATCAGCTTAGATAAATAATAAATAGGGTGGCATTTCTACTCTTAATTGGCCAATCTGCTTGCGTCAAGTGACTCTGACCAGGTGTGCCTACACTAATTATTCAAATAAATTCCATCTCTATTTATGCATTATATGTAAAAGTAATGTTTAAAACATTTTAAAATGCTTACCTGATTTGGATAAGTGATCAGACCCTTTATGATAACCACTTTAAACTTGCCCAGGTACATGAAGTCACCATGCAGATCACACACAAGGCTAATTGACATCCAACTGGCTGGAATATTTTATGTAATTAATTCAGAACTAAGATGGCTGTTCCTCAAGTATTTCTTTACTAGTAGTGTGAATAATAACACAAATAATTTACTGTGGTTGGAAAAGGGCTTTCAAAAGAGCAGTAGGCTTTCCCCCACTGGGGTACCGTTCAGAACGTTATTGATCAGTCCAGTTACCAAGAGGCCAATGGAAACTGTGAAGAACTTACAAGTCATTATGGGGGAGGATGGTACGTGCATGGCACAATAGTGTCATAAGCTTTATATATCTGGCCTGTATAGTAAGGTGGCAAAAAGGAAGAACTGAATTTACCAGAATTGGAGATGCTCATTCCAAAAAAAGGGGAAAAAACAAAAGGGCAGGTTAGGGCTAGTAGTGAGGGAACATGGTGTCTATTTGTCCAAAAAATATCTGGAATACTTATTCATCTGACCACAGTTCACATTTCTACTGTGTGCCTCCTAGTTGCCTCTGAGCCCAGAAAAGTTGACGCTACTTTTAAATATTGTTGTACACCGTAATGTTTTAAGTGGCATTTGTGAATGTAAGTTTGCATTGCAATGCTTGACAAAGGTTTTTCAAAGTAAGTCCTTAAGTAAGTAAATTATTTCAGTTATTGATGAATGACGGTTCTTGATGCAGTGCCGTCTGAGCAATCACAGATCATGCCTTTTCAGTTTAGGCTTGTGTCCTTGCCCTTTATGGACTGAGATTCCTTGAATCATTTAATGATATTCTGAATTGTAGAGGAAGAATTCTGCCTAAAAGCATAATGACAAACTGGGGACCATCTGCCTACCTTTGTCCCTTAAAGGCTCAGCCATTCGTGAATACTGCTTTTGTACCATATCAGGATCACAATCACCTGTTTGAAATTACATTATAATTTAGGTTTTTTTTATCTCATTACTGGCTCTACATTGCCCCTGTCCCAACTTGTATTTGGGATGTGCTGAACACCTGAAATGCAGGAATGGATGTTCAATTAACAAATTATGTCAAACATACAAAACATGAAATAACCAGAAATTTAATTTCAGCAAAAATAATTGCAATTAACAATGCATACTTTTCTATTTACCTTTTCCATACCATGCCAACTTTTTCAATTTGGACTTTTATACATTTATTGCGTGATTAAAAGAAAGACAGCCAGGGTTAGAAACACGACACACAGAAAAAACGTTTGACAGTCCTCCTTCTTTTTTGCATCAATTTCTTCTGTTCAATGGCCTTTCACCTTTGGTAACTAACTCAACTTATGTTGCTAACTCAACATGTATAATAGTTGCAGATGGACACTCACAAGGGTCAACATTGTGGACACATGACAAACTTTAGACTGCTGCAAGACAAGCACAAAGAGACACCAACAGATAAAGTGATCCATACAAATTGCACACAAGCTTACTGAGCTAATGGCATTACATATATTAAATGAGCTAATTTGTTGGTCTACTGAGCACATTACAGCGACTATCCATAAGTGGTAATTCACAATTGGCTTACTGGCAGGATCTATCTCTCTCTCTATCTCTCTCTATCCTATCTCTCCCTCACACACACTAATATAAAGGTTTGGAGAGCACAAGGAACTATGGTTATTGACACCCTTTCAGTGGGAATTATCACGTAGCAGAGCACTGTAGCCTGCTGAGAAATTTAAAGATACCTATTAAATGGTGAATTAACCAGTCAATCTGTTTCAGGTTGTGTGTTGGTGTGAGCATGTGTGCATACAAATGAGAGCACAAGCGAGACTGAAAATCAGGAGGGCTGGTTTGGTGTTATGACACCAGATGGATAAATATATAAAATAAAATAAAATAATTGGTTTAAAAAGTCAATAGCAATGCAAAAGAATAAAAAGATGACTTTTTAAACACTTGCCAGTTTGGCTAGGGACACACCTTTGTGCTCTGGCTCAGAATACATAAATAAAGGTGGCTAAAAGTAGACCATGTGTGTAAACTAAAAGGAGAACACAAAACAAAACAATGGTAAGCAGTCCAGCCCGTCTGCATGGTAATTATAAGAGATGTAATTATGAGCGATGGACTGAATGGAGCAGCTGGAGAAGTCACTTGGCGTTACCCTGCTCACTCTCATCGGGGCTGGTCTGTTTACAAGCTGCAGCAGGGACTGAGTCCAGCAAAAAAACACACACGCACCACCATACACACACATGCACCAGCTGGTCAAAAGTATGCAGACACCTAATCAACATCTACACATGGGAATCCCTGCCACAATCCATATTAAGTCAAAAGTGACAGCAATTATATACTGTAAAATGAAAAGGGCTGAACTAAAGAATGCATTCTCCACAAAGTCATAGATTGTGATAAAGTTATGGATCTGTGGGTTTGCCCACACAGATGTATCTATTTCACAATATCAGCACCTGGGTGCTCGGAAGGTGCAGCAGTCTGGAGTATGTGCATGGAGCATGTAAGACGTTGCACCTGCTACTGAAAGGTTCATATACTTTTGCCACTAACAGATATGTTATACTGAATCATTGTCTTTAATCAATAATTGACACGGTATAATATTTTAGGTCCCTCTACTTACTTGTGTGATAATCTGTTGATTTTTGAGCTTACAATTATGCAGAAGTATAGAAAATTATATAGAGTTCACAAACTTTTAGGCGAAAGTGTATATGCTAATTCCTATGCTCCCATTTCTCACTGTCACTTCTCTGCTGTGTTCAGCATACACACACACAAACCAAAACACCAAGACACTTCCACTAGACTGAAAAAGCTCTTTACCTCTTGCCACCTGTCATATGAAACACACAGCAGAATGAGGCATTAACACACACACACACACACACACACACACACACACACACACACACACACACACACACACACACACACACAGAGAAAACACACACATAACATCTGATGAATACCCTACATTGTTCAGCAACAGACTGGGGTTGTGCTTTCTCCAACAAAGACAGGATCAACAGGAAAATTGAAATAGATTGTGCCACATTTCAGAAGTGTGAAAATAAATGCAAGAGTCCATTCCGAGCATTTGTTTAACGCCAAGGTTCTTATTACCCACTACTATAGTTCCTCACAAAGGCTTACACTTAACTTCTCTTTCCAAGACACTTCACACCGATTCCAACTCTTTAAACACCCTTTTCAAACAATCACACATTTTTCTCCACCTAGGAAAATTTAATGATGTGATGATCACCATGTTATACATCTTGGTAATACTAAGATTTGCTAAGTATGAGATGAGATGCTGATCCCATGTTAACTATAATAATCATATCAGAGCTTGATTAAGCTCACATCACAGTAGAACTTATTTTCCAGGCTACGCTGCAATAACACTTGCATTTTATTCTAGCTCAATTGCTAATTCACCTCTGAAGAGGGATTCCTTTGCATTGCAAAAAGCAATGCACTAACTGTAGCAGTACACAGACATGAAACATTACAATATGTCATGCTTACTCATCACATGGAAGTGGCAATTCCAAAAATAGGGAAGCTTGGATTCAAGGATTATACTGTTGATAATATTAATAAAAAGAGAAAAGCCATTTGCATGGTCTCTCGATCAAAATTGCCACCACGACATCCAACTTCATTCATCACTACAAAACCCAAAATTACAAGCTTTGTGACTATGTGACAGCTAACTGTTTGCAATAAAAAATAATTTCTCTACGTAGATTGTCGTTAGAGTCATTTAAATATGGAAATTTGAATTCAAACATTATAATTTTGTATGACTCGACTTGAGATTGAATGAATTATAGCAGGGATTGACTTTGTTCGCTTGCTTTATTTAACGTCACTATCTGCACCAGTGGCCATATCAGTGACACACAGTGGGAGAAAACTCGAGTACCTGGATCAAAACCACATTGGACATGCAGACTCCACACAGGCAGGAACCGGGCCACTCCACTCCTTGGGTTAAACCCAGGACCTTCTTGCTATGAGGTGGCAGTGTAACCGGGCCGCTGTCCTAAGGAGCTTTACTTGGTTAATTGAAGTCTATGGTATCCTGTGGCTGTGTTTGGGACATTTAGTAAATATCAACCATCGTTTTTTTTAAAACAAATTCTGATTTAACCTTTAAATCTATTTCACCTGACACATTAAATTGTTTTTCAGCTTTCATAACTGATGCATCTTTAATTAAAACACCCAATATTTGGTCGCTTTATGTTAGTTTCCTCACATTAGTTGTACCTCAGACATAGTAGTAGTCCGTCATACACTTAAATTAATTTGTCATTTTATTAGCTAATGAATGTTAGTACTTAGCTTACGACCTAATATGACTCAACAGTGCAGCTGTGTTTGTTACTGATAGTTAGTCACTTCAAAGGATCGTGATCCTTTTCATGTTGTGTTACTGGAATTCCTCCATCCCCAATTTTATAGTGCAGAAGCACTGTTTACTGTAACAAATAAAAGCTGTGATGGTATAAGCCTATTTCAGCTTACCTCAATGTGTTAATACTGCTATTACAAGACTAGCAAGGCTCTAATCAAATTTATGATGCACAAACCATGGACAAACTATAACTTAAGTTTATATTTTAATATTAATATCACTACCACGAGATAAAGTGCTTGTTACTTGAGGTTTCTGTTGCTGTTACACTGCTTTATTATGTCACTAGTGTTTGTTATCAACATAAACTGAGTGTAACAACAACTACTAATTAATTACAATATGCATGGATCTACATCAACAGCTGGTAAACGAGCTGCACTGGGACATACTAATAACATGTATTAACATGGTTGTTTAATTAATTAACAAAACAATTAAATTATTAATTTATTAATTAATTATAAAACATGATAAATTATTAGATCGAACTATTATTTTTAGCTCTAATCGCAGCATAACACTCACATTGTATGCGTTTGTATAATACAGGCCATTCTTCAACTTTACCAGTAGATGCTTTGTGATCAATACAATTAAAATATAACATTATATAATGTTATGTATTTAGCATATATACTACAGTGAATACCTGGTATCCAAATATATGAGGTATGTCAATCCCTTTTTTCACCACACAAACTGTTGTGCTGATATAACGAATGGCAAGCTGAAAATGAAACCTGCGAAACCGCATCAGTGTAATGCAACTCACGTAGTTGGTGTCTCTGAAAGGCATTTTGCCTCTGCCTGTGCCTTCCATTTCTCTCCTATTAATAATATGCTACACTTTGGGTTTATACACTATTTACAGCCCTTCCAGCAGCTTGTTGTAAGTGCAGTTTTTTCAAGCACTCCTTAAAGTAGCTCAGACTCTGAACACTTGCAAGCCAAACTTAAACCCTAAAATTACACAAGGTCTTCAGGTAATTTCCCCTTCTACAGGGGCTGCTCTGTGATTTTATTTCTATTTTGAGCAGCCATGTCTGCAGTTATGCTCCTCCTCCCCTGAGACAATTTCTGACAGAATTTACTCCTGTGTTTCTCCTATATGATGGATCATGTTAAAAAAAATATTGTTAAGCACCGCTTTTGCCACAGGAATCCGGGCTTGTGAATGAAAGTCAAGAAGAGACATTCCCAAATCTACAAATGGAAGCCTTACTTTACTATGGAAATGGAAATGGAATGGAATGGAAAGTTACTGCACTATTTCATTAGACTGGATGTTGGGAGAATTAGATTAAAGGCTCATCAATAGGGCTATTGTAACGGCATTTATAGGTATAAAAATGCTTATTTTAAAATATGTACAATATGTACAATTAGTTTGCTGTAAATAGCGATAAATAACTTTAGTTAGTAATATGTGATGCAAACATCTGGATTAATAAAACATGCAACCTTGTATGCCCTTACTTGAACTGCAGGAATTGTTTTATCTGGACATACATGTTATATTACTGAACAGAAAAGTAAAAATTCATTTACAGTCCCGCATCATCCTGATAAACTAATCCATACCATTTAGGCTTATACATACAATGCCATCTCAACACTGAGATATGCACATACATACAATTTCCCACATATAAACACACAGGAGCATGTTTAGACAAACATTCACCCACTCAAGCAGAAGCTGTTCAATCATGCTTCTCACTCTGGGAGACTGTAATTGCAGGGCAAGTATTAGCGGCTAAGTTCCAAGTGCAGAGGTGTGCAAATGAATTATAGACCACTTTAGAAAAGGCTCCAGGCAAAGGTAAAGAGTTCAATAAGCTAAGTCTCCGGCTCTGGCCTTCAGAACATATCACATGGTTTCACACTGAGGAAGACAAACATTGCCAGCTACCAGCATTGATTTAATCTGAGTACACAGCTTCTATGCAAACACTACGGAGGATACATATGCTACCCAAAGTAAACAACTGTAAAGCAAAAAAACCTACTGGGAAAGCCCTGGTAATTCTCACAAAATGTATTAACATTTGATCTATATTTGTTGCACATATACTACACAGAATGAATTATATGGACATTCTTCTTCTCATTATGGGATTTGACTGTTTCAGTCACTTTGCCACTAAGGACAAAGAATATCAGGGGTCTGGATCTTTACAGGGTTTCAGTCCATCACAAGGGTCTATAAACACACCACCCGATCTTCACACTACCACCTGGGATTTGATTTCATCCCCATAATCTACCAATTCCAGCTACTTGATGTGCCTGTGGATCTGCTTCAATAATGTAACAGTTTATCTTCTCATCTTAATCACGCTTATTCGTAGATCATGTTCCTGCCTTCTATGTGGTGTAAGCATTCATTATGAAAGCATATCAAATACACAAGTAAACTAAAGTAAAGCTGATGAATATCAGTATCATTGTGTTACTCTACTCACTTTTGTGTTGCAGCTGTGAGGAATGCTGGATGGAGTATGCTCAGCAGCTTTCAAACATAAAGCTATTCAGCTACAATGATGTGCGAATGTTTGTGAGTCATTTTGAATTGACCTAAAATACAATCAGATTTAAAAAGTAATAAAGGTGAAGCCCAACTTAAATGACTACTTTAATTTAACTGTTGATGATATCACAATATTACGTATCTGTGAGTGGCAAAACTATTTGGAACGCTAGGATTTGAGGGTAAATTAGAGTAAGATGTTTTAGTAAATGGGATAATCAGTTGTCATCTTGTTTTCAGAACAAGAATTTAGCAAAATCTACCTTCACATCTATGGCAGAATGAAAGAAGCTTCAGGGGATTTTAGAAAAAAAAATGCTTATTAGGCTGGATCTCTAACTCTATTTCTAAATACACTGCCAACAAAAATTAGGGGATATTTTTGTGAGCAGTATAATTTCGACTCTTCCGTTCCACAGTCAGATAGATACAAATTGATAAAGTACAGGATCATTGTTCAACCAACAAACATCACATCAAGAGCAAGGTGTACACTATTCTGCAAGGTCACAGATTCCAGTGTAACTTCTAAGCAACTCAATGCCTCTGTCACAAAGACTAATCAGGGGAACACACAATAATTTTGTACAAGTGAAGGGTATTGGTTATCATTTTGTAGACAGATGAGTCATAATATGTCTTATGTAATTAAGTAGGAAGACTTATGCTTGGAGAAAGTTACACACTATATTAAAGCATCCCATCTGAGAAATGTGGTGGTGGTAGTATTATGGTTATTGCCTGTTTTTGCTGCATCCGGGAAAGGATGGCTCACATGTCACAATTACTGGCACCACTGCATCA
>JAUZST010026491.1:0-30513 GCA_034779995.1 Parotocinclus haroldoi | reverse complement strand
CAGAAGGTCCAGGGTTCAAATCCCACCTCTGCCAAGTTGCCACAGTTGGGTCCTTAAGCAAGGCCCTTAACCCACAAATTGCTTGGATTGTAAGACAATATGAGTTGTAAGTCGTTCTGGATAAGGGCGTCTGCTAAATGCTGGAAATGTAAAATAAACACCGTAAAGATCACCCTGTGTGGGTACACATTAAGGGTTAGTAGTATCAGAGGCCATATTTCGATTTAACAGCACATAATACATGGCTTCTGGAATATTAGAATTAAAAACTGCAAATCAATTCACCTGATTCACTTAAATGAGTCAATAAAAGTCAATGAACTTTAATAAATGTTTAACAAACTCATTAAGTAGGATACAAACATGTTTAGTTGCGACACTGACATCAACGGGCTCTTGTGAAGAAAATGATCAGATCATTCAGGTCATGCAATTTTATTAGAGAAGTTTCAGGCTAAAATGTTGAAATAGCGCAATGAGTTTTTTTTTAATCACCTCTTACACCGGGATCATTGTTCCAAACATTACATAGATCGCTGTAGTGAAATGCAATATACCTGCACAGATACACACTCTGAATAAACAAACTAGAGTCAGAGGCCACCAGTCTGCTGACTTGTATGCAATAAAAAACAATAAGCTAAAAGAGGTGCAGCTTAAAATAAGCTAGAGTCACTTGATCCTTCTAATAGTGGGATTTTACAAACTGTACTCTCAGCCTTTACCTTCTTCTGATTTACCTTCTGCCATTACTGCATACGGACTCCAGTCGCCTAAACCCGGTATCAGTGAACACACTGGACGGTCCCAACACGCCTTTGCACGCTCATACCATTTTCCTGACATGAATAGCAACATTTGATTGTATCTTTTGCATGTATTCCTACAAAATCTGGCCTCAAATGACCACAGTGACAGCCCAAAAGCATGAGACTGCAGCTAAATGAGAAATCCTGAGCCACCTGAACAATGACGGAACTGTTACCGCTGGGAGTCCGGCCTCGAAACGTCCTCTCTGTGTTGAACATGGATCTGAAAACTACAAACATGGCGGATCCAGCATTGCAGCAGACTTCAGGTTGAAGCCAACCAAGTGAATGTCATGAAATATTTTTTACTTTCTGGTTTATCATAGAGTATTTATTTATTTGTATTTAAAGAAATGTTTAATGAGAAACATTGAGACCCACAGTGAACTTTTCTTCCTAACCAGAATGGTCCCATGGGGGAAAAAAAAACATCATGGGAATAAGCTACTGACTAAAGATCTGTGGAAATCCATTTCATTTGAATTCATGGACGTCTGTGAAAACGAATGGACCTTTGCTCAACCTTTGACTGTTGTGTCCGAAAAAAGAATATTTTTGTTTTGAAAAAATGTGTAAAAATGAAGAGATTAATGGACAAATAGCATGGACTCAACACAAGAGAATCGGAAGGAGGAGAACGAATAGAAGTGGTCAACTCACTGCATTACAGTAACATAAAAGGACTTGCGAATGAGGTTCATACTAACGGATCAACAGTTCATATTATGGAGTGTACATACACATGTCAGAAGCCCAGGTAGACAGTGGAGCAGAGAAAATGGACAGACCAAAACTTGTGGAAACACAAAGACGCTCATACATTCTGGGCCACGGACACCTACTTCCAAATCCCCACCTTATTCCCCACTGACATGCACATGTTTGTCAACTCATGACCGATTAAATTATGAAGAGTGTAAAAACAATAGATGTGAATATCGATCTCTTTGTACAGCGCTGCTTTATTGCCAGGCTTCCTTGTAGCAGAGTTATGCAACTGAATAGTCCGTGGTGGGACATAGTCAGCAAATGTTCATCGTGTACGGTTCTTTCCATCACTCAACATGAACATGTGTACCTAGTGTTTTCCTTTTGTTTGTTCATTCGCTTGCTTGCTCGTTGTCCGTGTCTGTTTGTTTGCCCCACGCTATCATTCTTTATCTTCCTCTGATGCAAAAGCAGAAACACTTGAATCTTGAAATAGTATTCTGTGAGCCATTACCTGTTTCCTCGTGTTCATCCATATCACCACACAACCGATAGCCAAAGGAAACACACTGCTGACAAAGCTTAGTGGATATTTTAAAATGAAATCTCCTAGAATGAAATATCGCCTAATTTTGTGAGCAGTGTAGTAAAGCATATACTGATGTCTTTGAATGGCATGAAAAGAAACTGTTTTATGGGTATTTAGTTAAATAACAATGCTACAAGACATGCAAACCTGTATAGACATAAATACATGCAATAAATTAAAGGAAAGAGTTGGTTTTGTGAGTTGTGAGTTGAGGTTTCGGGTCCCATGATTATACCCTCAGCACTTTAGAAGTTACGCCTCCTCGTTTCCACACTCTATAGTATAGAAGCACTTTGTAGTTCTACATTTACAGACTGTAGTCCAGCTGTTTCTCTACGCACTTTGTTCTCTACACCCCTTACTCTGTTCTCTAATGGTCAGGACCCCCTCAGTACCAGCACAGATCGGGTACTATTTGAGTGGTGGATCATTCTGAGCACTGCATTGACACTAATTTGGTGGTGATGTGATAAGTGTGTGTTCTGGTAGGAATGGGTCAGACACAGCAGTGCTGCTGGAGTCTTCAAATCACTGCTCACTTTGTGTACTCACACTTATCACTCGCACTTACTCCAATTTGTATGTAAAGTCAGAAACAGCGGCTCATGTGTTGTTGCACAGTTTGTGTTAGTCATTCTCTAATCCTATATCGGTGCTCACAGGATGCTGCCTATAGGATGCTGGTGGCTGGACATTTTTGGTGGAGTGGTGGAGTGTTTTTGGTTGAACGAAAACCCTGAGGTGTTTTAGAACTCCAGCAGCACTATGTCTTATCCACTCATACCAGGATGTCTAAAACGAACTGCGCAACAACAGATGAGCTGCTGTTTCTGACTATACGTCTACGAGTTGGAGTAATGTGGTAAACGGGTCTAACAGAGTGCACAGTAAAGTGAACACCGTGAATCAAAAACTCCTGCAGCACTGCTGTGTCTGATCCATTCCTGCCAAATCAGTGTTGGTGCTGAGAACGATCCAACACCCAAATAGTACCCGATATGTACAGGTCCTGTGGAGGTCCTGACCATTAACAGATTAAAGGGGACTAACAAAGCATGTAGAAGCAGATGATGTACAGTCTGTTATCTTAGAAATACTAAGTGCTTCTGTATGGTAAGTGGAACCGGACAATGAGTGTAGAAACAAGGAGGCGGTCACAATAACGTAAATTGAGAGTCTATATTATTTGTATACATTTTCTGGGTTATTTGTAAATGGGTGTGTTTTTAAAATATTAAGACCCATGCCATTTTGCATCTTACAACTAAATACAGTTTTACAATACAGGCAACCCTGACGACCCAACAGTGGTGAATTTGCTTTTGAACGCTGGACCTTCTGGTCCGTGGGCCAGGAACTTAGTGTCACAGTCCAGAATTGGTTGATTTTGTTGAATTAACGTCACGTATACAAACTTGGCTGTATTTGATTTGATATTTACAGAAACAAGGTTACCTTGGTACACACTTCAATATCAAACACAGCCAGGGGCAATTTAGCATCTTCAGTTCACCTAGCTTGCATGCCTTTGGAATGTGGGAGGATATTGGAGCACCTGGAGTAAACCCACATGGACACGGGGAGGACCCATGCTGCTCCACCTGGGATCGAACCCAGGACCTTCTCACTGTGGGCTGACGGTACTACTGATAAATGTGTTTCAATAAGTGCTGTCGAAGGTTTCAAATATTTAAATCAATAAATTATAGTATATAACTATACACTCTTTGTGCACTTTATTAGGTACCCCTGTTTAACTACTAATATCTAATCAGCCAATCACATGGGAGCAACTTAATGCATTTAGGTATGTAGACATGTTCAAATCGACCTGCTGAAGTCAAAGTCGTGCATCAGAATGGGATAAAAAAGGTGCTTAATGGATTTAGAACGTGACATAGTTGGTGTTAGATGGGTTGCTATTTGCACTTTAGAAACTGCTGATCTACTGGGATTTTCTCTAGGGTTTACAGAGAATGCTCAGGAAAAGGAAATATCCAGCGAGTGGGAGTTCTTTGGGTAAAGATGCATTGTTGATGCCAGAGGTCAGAGGAGAATGGACAGACTGGTTTGAGCTAATAGAAAGGCAACAATAAATCAAATAAGTGCTCATTACAATCGAGGAATGCAAAAGAGAATCTCTGAATGCTCAGCAGGTCACATCTTAAAGCAGATCCAGTCAGCTAAGAATAAGCAACTGAGTCTACAATTTGCACACGCTCCAAAGAACAACAGAAATTTGCTTTTGTTGTTTTTTTGAAGATTCTGTTGTTATCATTTACATTATTTAGCAGACGCCCTTGTCCAGAGCGACTTATAATTAATACATTCTTACAGTCCAAGCAATTGGGGGTTAAGGGCCTTGTTCAGGGACCAAACTGTGGCAGAGGTGGGGTTTGAACCCTGGGCCTTCTAGTCTATAGTCCAGTACCTTAACCACCAGGCCCACATTTGTTCAAAAGTCTGAAGAGTCTTGATTTCTGCTGCAACATTCAGTTGGTAGGGTCAGAATTCAGAATTAACAACATGAAAGCAAGGATTCATCCTGCCTTGTATTGACCGTGCGGACAGCTGGAGGTATAATGGTGTCTGGGACATTTTCTTGGCACCCTCGGTGACTGTTAATACCAACTGAACCTCATATAATGAGCATTGTTGCTGACCATGTACATCCCTTTATGACCACAGTGCACCATGTCACAAAGCTCAACTTTACTCCACAGTCACCAGGTTTAAATCCAACAGAGCAGCTTTAGGATGTGGTGTAACAGAAGATGTACATTACCAATGTGCAGCTGACAAATCTGCAGCAACTGCTTGATGCTATGATGTGGATTTGGACCAAAATCTCTAAGGAATTTTTTTGTGGAATCGTATAAAATTACAGATAACATAATCATGATAACAATTGAAGTCCATTTCAGACTATTTAGTATTTGGTATGTTCCTCTATTGCACGGACAGTTAACACTTGAACTGACAGGAACTGTCAACTGTGTACAAAATCTGATGATCCATGTTATTCCAGTATGAATTTTCCAAAGCGAATATTGTGATGTTACTGAATGCTTGTCTTTCTCTGTCTTCAAGCCCTCATAAATGCTCTGTGGGGTTTCTGTGGAAAGTCCATGACAGTCCGCACTCCTTAATGTTCTTTGGCCTTAAAGCAGTTCTTACAAAGCTTTGAAGTGTGTTTTTAGAATCGAACTTTTGACTCCCACTGTGTCTTTGACATACTTAAAAAATGACAGTTACAAATAGTAGAGTAAGGGGTGGAGAAAAACAGTTGCTCATATTTTGCTCATATTTCTGTGGCGTTTCCTATTTATTCTGTAACTGAATTGCCTCTGTTAGCATAGTTAATTCACCTGTATTTGCTTTAAATCACATAAACAAATGATCGAAATGGCATAGGAATTACACACAGAGCTAATAGATGAAGAATTAAAAACAAAAAATGAGTCACCTTGCCTGTTTGAGGTGGCAGTAGCATCAGATTCCTGCAGATGGCATTGCACTAAGATGATTGGTCTATACCTGCGGGGTGTGTGGGTGGTGCAGTACAGTGAATGTCTCGTTCGATGTGTGGAAAAGGCTGCACAGCTGATGTAAACGATTGGTAAAAAAGGAGTGATTACACTTACCAAAGGCTGTAGTGTGAAGGAAGCAGTTGTGTTTGCAGGTGTATCGAAGTGTACGCTCGTACGGGTTGACTAGCATTGGCAAAAATCCTAGTCTACTTGAAATTATTGCCAGAATTGTGAAGGAGAGACGAAGCTATTACATATGTTTCAGTCACAAGTGATTCTGGTGAGTATATTTCTCCACATCCTGTGAAGTTGATTGACATGTGAAGAAGTGACCACCTAAATAAAACAGGAAAAAATCTGAAAAAATATTTTTTGGCTAATTTATATACACCTACCAGTATTAGGTTTACCTTGCTGGTACCAGGTTGGACGTCTTTTGCCTTCAGAACAACCTTAATTTTTGTGGCATTAATTTTAGTCCAAGTTCACACCAAAGCATCAAGCAGTTGCTGCAGATTTGTCAACTGCATACCCATGATGCAGAACTTCTGGTCCACAACATCCCGAAGGTAGTCTTTTGTATTGAGATCTGGTGTCATTTGAGTACAGCAAACACACTGGCATGTTCAAGAAAACAGATTGAAAGGATTTGAGCTTTGTGAGATGGTATGATGGAAGTTATCAAAAGACAATGGCCATCAACCAGACCTGCGTAGGCTTTAAAACGATTGTTTGTATTAAGAATTTCCCTCTGGGATCAATAAAGTATCCATCTATCTATTAAGGGGCCTGACTTCACACCATTACACTATCAGCAGCCTGAATGGTGACAGGGAGGCAGGATGGATTCATGCTGTCATTATATTTAGGCCAAATTCCGATCCTATCATCTGACTGTGACAGCAGGGATTAAGACTCAACAGAACAGGGAACGTTTTCCATACTTGTATTGTCCAATTTTGGTGAGCCCCAAACAGAAAAGAGGTATAGATACTATTATATACTGGTTCCCTTTGGTACCAGTTCATGGTCCTTGTGTGTTCACTCTCTGTGTGATTTCATGTGTAATGAATTGGGTCTACTTTCGGGATACAGAGGAAACATGGAGTACATGAGTACATGCATGTCTCTTATGCAGATAGACACAGAGGCGTCAAATCAGCTGTGTGTGTATCATTATTCTACATCAGGCTGTTATGTGTCCAAGGGGATTCATTAAGGAAAATGGTCATAAACCGGATTGTCGGATTAATGAAACTCCAACTACACTACTCTAGGGGATATTTCATTATTCACAATTTTAGTGAGCAATATGTTATTCAGCACCACGCTGGCTCGGTGGGTGGCACCGCTGTCTCACAGCAAGAAGGTCCTGGGTTCAATCCCAGGGTGGAACGGCCTGGGTCCTCTTTGTGTGGAGTCTGCATGCCCTCCCTGTGTCTGCGTGGGTTTACTCCGGGTACTCCGGTTTCCTCCCACAGTCCAAAGACATGCGTGTTAGGTTAATTGGTGTCTCTAAAGTGGCCCTGTGGTGTGTCTGTGTGTGCCCTATGATGAACTGGCCCCCCGTCTAGGGTTGTGCCTGCCCAGTGTTGCCGGGTGGGCACCCAGCTGGCACGTGACCCTGTGTGGATTAAGATAATGTAAAGATAAGTACGATAATGGATGGATATATTCTATGTTCTATTGCTGAATGAATACATTTACAGCATTTAGCAGATGCACTTATCCAGACCGACTTACAACTCAATTCAAGCAACGGTGGGTGACGGGCTTTGCTTAAGGACCCAGCTGGGGAAGCTTGGCAGAGGTGGGATGTGAACCGTGGACCATCGGCTCCAGAGTCCAGTACCTTAACCACTGGGCTACCGCAGTGAATACATGAAAATGTTTATTATGAGACATTAATGGGAGCCACATGAATTCCCGAACCCAGGGTTTCCCAGCAGAACATCACACCCTTATACTTCTTTATCTTCTTTACATAGTGCATCCTGGTGCCATGATGTCCCCAGGTAAACGGTGCACATGTACCAGACTGTACCCAGACTGTCCATGTGATGGAAATGAAATTGGGACTCGTCGACTTCTCTCATTTCTTGAAAATGTCCAGTTCCACTTATCGTTGCTACACTGTATAGACATGGGTATTAGTATGGAATCTGCTCCACCTACACACATTTGCTTCTACAACAGCCTTTGTTCTTCTAAAAGGGTTTTCCACCAGATTTGGAACATGACTGTGAGATAAGCTTCTGGTGTTAGACGATAAGCCCTGTCTCACATTCGGCATTCCTGGGCATTTTCAAGGAATCTGGTGGAGTTGAGGTTAAGGTTCTGTGTATGCCAGTGGAGTTCCCAATCCAAATTGCCAAACAAATACTCTATGGATTTTAAAAACAGCAGGGCAGCAAGTCCATGGCAGAATTAAAGGTGTAAAATTGAGGGTCACTGGTGTATCAGTACAACCCATTTTGCCACTCTGTGTCTGTGGAGAATGCTGAAATATATGTTTTAGGTTATGAATGTGTTACAACTCATAGCTGAGCTCAATAATTATAAGTGATGTCCACTAACATCTGTATGTATAGTGTTAGCCTCTGTAAGAAGACGCCAGTAGAACTTTGGCATAGCAGACTAATTACTAGAAGGTTCAGGGTTCAAATCCTACCTCGGGCCAAGCAGCCACTTTTGGGTTTTTTAATAAAAAACCCTTAACCCACAACTGATTGGATTGGATTCGTTAGTAAGTTGCTCTGTATAAAGGAGCCTGTTAAATTCTGATATAATCAACATGAATTGTTATTCAGTGTGTGAATGGTGGTAATATTTTAACAGGGACATCCTGTATGTGTGCGGTACATTCAGCTAAACGTGTGTGTGAAAGAGAAAGAGGTAAGATGTGAGCTGAACCTTCAGAATGGAAGCACATTACTCAACATGGCAGACATCAATAAACAAGAAAATAGCTGTGTAAATCAATGTGACTTTGTTGTCCCTCTGCAACGGTCAGAGATCAGTGAAGCACAAATTTCCTTTCTTGTGCTGTTACACATATAACAGTGCTGTGTTAATATCTTAAGCATCCTGTATTTTACGGTTACATATTTCAAAGTCTATATTTTTAACAGTATATTCTGCTTCTGCTTTATTTATTTAGTGGTCAGTGCACTTTTTTGGACTCTGTAGACTCCAGACTCCTTGTACTTTGCTCGTCCCCTTTACAGGACCGCTACTCTCATTCTCATCATTCTCAGCATTACAGTGGATCTGACGCAGCAGTGCTGCTGGAGATTTTAAACACCTTGGTGCCACTGCTTGACTGAAAATAATACTAAATAGTACTAATGAAGGGATAGAGGATGACTAAGACAAACCGTGCAACATCAGAGGAGCTATAGCACTTTATAGTGTGTATTGCACTGGTATGAGTAGATCAGACCAACAGACTCCTTTTGTATAACTCCAGCAGCACTGCTGTGTCAGATCCACTCACAGTGGTACTAGTAACCGAGTACTTTAGCGGTCCTGTGGTGGTCCTGACCATTAGAGAGCATGTAGCGAAACAGATGGACTACAGTCTGTAAGTCCATAGTCACAATATACACCCTAAAAATATATCGATCTAAATGTGTAGGTGTAATACAAAGATGCCTGTTGATATTCTGTACAACCTTTACTTGTTTTCTTTTCTCTTCTTCAACTGTGTTGCCTGTCTCGATATTCACAATGCAATGAAATTCGATGCACTAGGACCTGAAGGTGGCGCTGCTGCAGTGGTTTGAATGTTTGGTCTGCGACGGAAAAAAAGCAAAAAAAAAGCAAGCTTTCCCCTCCAAACTAGAGCTATAAAGCGCAGTGGGACACTAAAACAGACTATAATACCGAAACCTATTGATGATAAGAACAATGATTAATGATAATTGGAGATCATCAGAATAATGATAATGATCCCATCACTGTTTCACAAGTCATAATTTGATAGTTATTTAGAGTATGTCAACCTGGAATATACTGTTTTTGTGCAAAAAGTCTTAGGCCACCATGGCCACTTTGTTGTTTTTCCAATGGTGTAGTGACTATATCTAACATACTGTACCCAAAATTAGGAAACACTAAATACTTGCCACTAAAGCCTATTTTTTGTTAGGTTTTAAATACTGGATACAAACCTCCTGTAGATCCTGGTTGTATTCTAATAAAGAGAAAAAATAAGTCCCCAAGAATGTATACTGGTCACACAATTTAGGGGATACCCCAAAATGACATGTCCCATTATGAAATATCCCCAAATTTTTGTAAGCAGTGTATTTGGGGTGTGGGGGGATACCAGAATACCCAGAGAAAACCCAAGCAGATGTGGTGAGAATGTACAAACTTCCCACAGATGGAGTCTGGGTCAGGAATTGAGCCGAGGATTTCTGGAGCTGCTAGGTGAAGTCATGTCAGCTTTATAAGAATTACATTCTTAACTTTTGTTTTGTTAAGAATTAAGTTATGAAAAGACACATGTAAGAGAACTTGTTTTTCCTAAGAGAGCAGACTAGCAGACAAATACGAAGGCGTTCCTAAGATTGTCCTAAAATGCAGTTCTTAAGGCTTAAGGTGTTCAGAAACAGACATCAGGAAAAATCCTCCTTGAAAAATACAATAACTGTGGAGTGACTGCGGAAAGCAAAATGTCCTTTTTTTTCTCCAAGACTCACAAAACTTACATAAAAAACACACAAGTGTGTAAAATGGTTATTTTGTCAACTTACAGTCTAAGACATGCAAGGATATGGTAAGGTTAAGAAAACATTTAAGAACAGAATGTTTTCAAAAATACTACTTGTTCTTACAATTGAACATAATAATAATAATAATAATAATAATAATAATAATAATAATAATAATAATAATAATACAAATAGTTAAGAAAAAACGAATGTATTATTACAAAATTGGAATAACTTTTTCTCAAGAGTGAACTTAAGGAAAAACGCACATTTAAGAAGAAATGTCTTCCGATCACTAATTTCTATATTGTATTATAATTTTATTGGTCTTGAAATGATTGCTGGATGGACGTTAAACAAAGCATACCTGTAGTCTGAGTTTTCAATCCGTGGACTAAAATCCAGGCCACATTTTTTTTGCTCTTTAAACGTTTCTCAGGTCTCAGTTGTTCGGTCCGCGTAACGCGATCCGCACCGCACAGCGTCCAATCAGAGTGCGATGCAAATAAGCGTGCTATTTCTGAGCTTTTTTGCCCTGCATACTAAAACGCTTACTAGTAGTACTGGGCCTGTGTGATAGTGTAACAGTTGGCGGTGCGGTAAGTTGATGCCGGTAGGAACGGTCGGTATGCGCTTATGCGTTTATACCTGCACCGACCATTTTCAGTCAGAGCGCGAGCTGTGTTGTAGAATGGGAGCAGCTCGCGCGATTTGGAGCATGAGAGTGGGAGGAGAGGGAGCGGGAGGAGGAGTGTGCAGGGCAGAGAAACGGCCGCCTTCAAAAAATGGCGTCTGCAAGGGGCAAAAATGACTAATAATAAGGGGGGAAAAGCAGGAGGCCTTGATTTTGACGTCTCACAGAACCGGTCGCTTTGTAATTGTGGGGTTATGTCACGTCGGTATCGCTAAAGAAAGGGGAGAAGCGGCACGGTGAAGAACAGCAGCCGTTGGAAGCAGCGGCAGACCGTCTTATTTTGATGCGTCGACAGAGCTAGCTTAGCTCGCTTGCTAGAACCGATAACTCACGACTTGCTTTATGGGTGGGAACGGGGTGCATTCAGCGTGACTCGTTCTAAGCATGTTTTCCTCCAATTTACTCGGGGTTTTAGCAGTCTGGTAGTTTTTGTGCGGTCGTTATTTTTTGTGCTCGTCTTTTTCTCGTCGCCGTTAAATAGCGCGAGTGCAGAAAGGAGAGGAGGGAAAGGACGCGGTACGGTCATAGGCGTGCATCAGTCATCTCTCCGTCAACCTTGCCTGATTTAAACGTTACATCGGCGGGGTTACGGCCGCCTCTGGCCAAAATGGCGTTAATTAGGTTGATTTTGAACCCGAAAAGGAAGTGAGGTGCGTGTTTTTCGGAGGTGGTTGGTGAACACCCCCTTGTATCACGCACTCTCTCTGCTCCGTCTCTCTCTCTCCTCCCCTCCATTTCCCTCTCTCTGTCTCTTTCTGCCTGTGCCTCTATCAATATGCTATTTTCACTCCTGTCCGTTTCGTTGTTCATCAAAGAAGAATGACCGCGATTTAGCACCGATCTCGTCGTGCACGAATCCCGTTTGCACCCGTTTTTCGTTCGCTTTGCCTTTTTCGATCCGCTTCGGAAATGGACAGGAATTACCCGGGTGCAGGTTTCGGCGATTTGGGGGCAGGAGCCGGATGGAGCTACGAACGATCGGCCAAAGCAAGGTAAGAAAAGCTGTGCATACACCCTTCATTCATTGGGCGAGATACTTGTGTGTTATGGAGCAACCGTGCAATGTGTGTGTGTGTGTGTGTGTGGTCCTCATAATGAAGTGCGTGATGCATTCACATCTGTGTCTGACGATGCATTTGCGTGGGATGCTGATCCATAATGTGGAGGTTTTTTTGTTATTCAAATAAGCAAGGGAAGGTAGGAGGAGGGGGGCAGGTTGTGAAGACAAGGATTCTGATTGACAGACTAATGTGCGGGTTTGTGGCGGTAAGCAGAGATACAGAGAGATATGGAGGAGAGGGAAGAAAAAGATGGGGGCGGGGTAAAACCCTGTACCCCTATTTAACACTCCGTTCATATACTGTACATCCATAGCATCTTCTTTCGCGAGTAACCTCTCGGATCGATTGTCGTCGAGTACAAATCCGAACCTGATATCTACCTGAAAGATCGTACGTTTGTGCACCGCGTAAGCAGCGAGCGGTATAATGTCAGTGGACCTGCGAGCTACGTCCAAGGCACAGCATTGTGATTTCGAAACAGATTTGGTATTGGAAAAATAAAACCAAACGTTACGAGTCGGACAGCGTTCGATCGCGCTTAATAAACCGCGCCAACTCGGAAAGCTAAAGATCAAGCTTCACTCAAAAGCGCCTAGAATATTCACACACGGCCTTTTCTTAACCTGAGCTAGCCTAGCTGAGCTGCCTGCTTCTAGCATCCATCTGACAACATAATGGTCGCCGCTGTCGCATACGGGGCCTGCAAGCAAGACATCGCACACAGCAGAAGCAGCGATTCTTTCTGCAGTCCCCAGACAGACGGCATGATCAGACGGGCATGATCCAAACCGTGATCTTGCGTTTTCATCCATCGGCTTTCGCGATGGCTAGTGCTGCTGCTGCTGCTAAAGCCCATCCGCTACCGTTCTTCTCTTTTGCAACCATGTTAGCCCTGCAAATGTCTACACATGTGCAAACATCCCGGCTGCATGTGCTCGTATGCAACATGTGTGCATCCGCTTATCCGATAATGCTCTGCAATATAATGAACAATTTACCAGCCCAGCTCCAACAGCTGCCTGTTTTGTCTCGGTGTCCTCCAGAAACGTTTCCTAAAGACGATTTCGCGTGGCTTTGTGCTTGAATTCTACCCAGTTGTTAAAAAAAACTTGAAACTTTAGGCATTTCAAAGTGGGATCCGGAAGTCACCGGGTCTGTTGCTAGATGACAGGCACACATTTCTGTATAATTATTGTATGCACACAATTAGGGGATAGTTAAAAATGAAATATCAACAATGAATTATCCCCTGTATATAAAGTGCTTTATTTGGAACACAGGGTCAACTGTACATTAACACATCACATCTAATGGTCAAGACGACCTGCGGAAGTTCTAACCAAGCATCAGAATTGAGGAGAAAGGAGATTTTAGGGACTTTAATGTGGTATGGCTGCTCGTGCTAGATGGGCTGCTCTACTGGGATTTTAAAACAGTCATCTGTAGGTTTTGCAGAAAATGATCTGAAAAAGTGAAAATACCTGGCTAGAGAACAATGGCCCTACTGGATCGAGTTAATAGAAAGGCAACAGTAACTTCATTAAGCACTCTTTACAACCGAGATATGCAGAAATACACTTCTGAACGCATAACACCTCGGACCTTGGAGCAGCAAGACCATGACAGCAGAAGACCAGACCAGGTGCCACACTTGCCAGCTAAGAACATGCAACTGCGCCTATAATTCACAAGTGTTCACCAACACTGGACAATAGATAATAGGAAAAGTGTCGCTTGGTCTGATAAGTCAGATTTTTCTCTAAGCTTTAGGATCGTAGCGTCAGAATTTTGTTGCAAACAACATGAATGCATAAATAAATAAATATTGCCTTTTTTATGAACAATTTGGGCTGCTGCTGGTGGTTTAATGGTGTGGAGGAATTTTTATTGGCAGTTTTGGTTGTTTGTTTAAACACAACAGCTAACATTAGTGTCGTCAAGTCAAATGTATTTATATAGCGCTTTTTACAATGGAGCATTGTCTCAAAGCAGCTTGACAATCTTATATTATCTTAAAAGGACAATTCCAAATAGAGCAAGCCTAGGGTGACCGTGGCAAAGAAAAACTCCCTGAAAGTAAAAGCAAGAAACCTTGGGAGGACCAAGACTCAAAAAGGGACCCGACCTCCATGGATGGACTAGATGTTAATTAAGTAAATACTTAAAAGGATAATAAAGGAACAGTAAAATTACTGAATAGATTTTAAAATCAGTCCTCAGTAGGAGGTCCTTGGAGGCACATCGTCTCCTAGTGACTGTTGTGTTGTTGCTGACCATGTGCATCCCTTTATGAATGATCATGGTAAGCTCAAATCCTCTTGAACATGACAATCAGTTCAATGTCAGACCTAAATGGCCTCTACAGTCATTAGATCTCAGTCCATTAGACCATCTTGGAATGTGGTGGAACAGGCACTTCATGTCATAGAAGTGCAGCCGACAAATCTGCAGCAACTGCTTGAGGCTATCTTGTAAATATGGGCCAACATGTCTGAGGAACGTTTGAAGAATGGGTTCATTTTTGGCTTGTAATAGATGACACTGAACCAAAAAGGATTCGGGTGTAAATACTGTTGAAAAGGTTTCAGCAACCAAAGGCAACGCGACCAATCCCTTTTAACACTTGGGGCACAATGAATATAAACATTGCATGGTTTAAAAACAAGACTTTATGCCTAGCTGCAGTATTGAAAGCATTTACAAACAATACACAATTTACTAAGGAACTGATGTTATTATCTTGGTACAAGTAAAAGATTATTCCAATTGGGAGACTATTCAGTAATAATAATTCAATAATAATAACCATATATGCACTGCTCACAAAAACGAAGAGATATTTCATTTAGGGATAATTAATTTACAATGTCCCCTCTTTTTTATGCGCATTAGAGTTCATCAGTGTGTTTCTGCTTTTAATAGGTGAGCACATTTACAGTACAGAATCACCCCTGTGAATTATGAGGACAGAAACAACAGAAATAAAAACAAAAGAATCATTTGTTGATTGTAACTGGGGTAAAACAATTAATTGTAAAATTGATTAAAATCGCACTACTTTAGACCTAAGATGCACGGTTTTAACTGATTATTGTTGTCAATAAATTCCTAGAAAATATCAAGATCTCTTCTTTTGGTTAGTATTACATACCCCTAATGTGACTTCAGATCCTGATCCAGGCACCGCCTGAGCTCACCACAGTGCCACAGTGTGTCCTAATCACTGTTTTTAAGTGGAGAGAGAATAAACAGACTGACAATCTTTTGCCTTGCATGTCCATAGGCTTTATTCATACATTAAAATAGTCAGTAGTTTTATAGCCGGTTGTAAACATGATCATTACTCCCACTGTACGTTAAGCTGAGATAAACCTCGACTGATGAGAATTGACTCATTGCAGTCTGCTATAAAACATGGTTATTCTCATTTGAATAAAATTAGGAAAATCTTAATTTAGATGTCACACATGGCTCTTAGTATTTTGGCATCTGAGTGTCACTTCTAAACAGGAAATGAATAGTTGCATGTTGCTTTGCTGCTTTTTAGTGTCAGCACAAAGCAACAGTTTGCTTCTAATATTTGCCGCTATGCAGCGTATTTATAGGAGTGACTGTTCGCAATTGTGGTTTGCAATTATAGCATACTAGGTGTGCAACGTTTAATTTCGTGTTAATCTTTCCCCCTCGCGGAAAAGGGACGCTCACAAAAATGACCAGAAATTATTTTAGTCATGTAGTAGTTTAGGTACTTTGTACAAAGGGTTTTTTTTTTAGACAGTACTATTAATTAAAAGAATATGAAATCATTTGGTACATTCCTGTACTGTAGAAGTAAGTCTTATATTTGTACTTTTATTAAACTTAAAACTCAAAAAAGAAAGCAATGGTACCAATTTGTTTCAGGCCTGCAGTTCTCTTTTCGGTCAGCAGGTGAAAAAGGTTTGCTCGTACTAATTTGCTGATGTTTAGGCGTGAAGAATTTAATAAAGATGCTTAAATCTATTGGGCAGTTTTTAGTGTGACCAGCCATAGCTTGTGATTGGCCGGACAGTGTCATATAAATGTGACCGGCACAGAAAAGGTTATCTTATACATTGCAGTGGTAGGTATTAGGACTTGAGTCACGGTACATTGGTCACAATATTACTGCGATACAATGCATATTATGGTTTCTTTTTTTTTTTTTTTATTACACCACAGTTCTTTGAAGGTGTGCAGCTTAAATCGTCTAAATACATCACATTGCTAATATAGTGGACAACTACTGTGACATCTGTAGGAGTGAAGAGGACCTAATTTAATGTTTTTTTTTCATCCTTTAAATAAGGATTTATTGAGCAGAAAATTAATGTAGTAATACAGCAACATGTTGCGGGAATTTGATGTGTATTGATTTTATTTACTTCAGCTATATGTTTGGAGTGGAAGTAGGCTACTTTATCACGAGCACTGTTTGCATGCGAGAGTTATGCTGTAGAGTTGTGGCGAGAGTTAGCTGTGGAGAAACCTCTCAGAAAATGTTAAGAACTTAAGACGTTTAAGACGGCATTTAAACAAGCCTCGAAATATGCAGAATTGGACGAAGCCAATGAGGAAAGAGGCACAAACCAACAGTCTCTGCCATCTTTCTTTACCATAGAATCGAATTTGGCCAATCGTAGGTTGAAGGAAATTGTAATTGGAAGTGTGTGTTTGTGTGTGTGTGTTTGTGTGTGCAATTCAAAATCTAACTTTTGCAAAAAAACGCCCATACTCCTCAACTGCCACACCGACGAGAAGTGCCTGCGCCTGATATATTAAAGTAAAAGTTAAATGTCCCCTCTATTCATTTAATAAATAAGAAATATGCCCAACTTTCACTTCCCAAAGAATCAGATTGATATTCTAACTAAATTCATTAAGATCGATAAAAAGCACAGCAAATTGACCCAGATTCTCATTTGATTTTAAAAACATCCCAGCAGAGAAACGCTAAAAGCCATCCCTCAAATTCGCCAGTTTCTCAGTTATGAACGCTGAATGCATCATTTACGTCCGAACAGCTTATCCAATGGAGGTATACAAAGCTCCAAGTTTAAAAAGGCAAAACTTGGTCAGATTTCATCCTATTCGAAAAATAACTTGTTTTGTAAAGCTCTCTGTCTTTAGATAAAGCATTTAGTCAGTTTAGAATTTTAGTGAGTAGAGCCCCCTTTTTTTTTGTCAGATCCCCTCACACGTGTGTTCATATTTAATGATTATAATTAGCATCTAGGCCCCCCCAAGTCTTGGTGCTTCCAAGGTTTCTTCCTTACAACATTTAGGGAGTTTTTCCTTTCCACTGTTGCCCTAGGCTTGCTCAGTTTGGGATTGGCCTAATAGTGTAACGCTTCTTTGTGTCTGTGTTATATGGCACATACCTTTTAATTGATGTGTTAGCCTTGTATCTGAATGCATTAATTTAAGAACATGCAACTTATTTGAAGCTGTAAATTTCATCTATTGATCAGTTTTATGAATATCACACATGGAGTTTACACAAAGCCTTTTTCTTTTTCCAAACGTTTGGCCAGTTTGGTGTATGGTAGCTCCAGATCGTCTCATCCAGAATCGGAACTCCTTCATCGGCAAGCCTATGCCACTCCCCACCCTCTACAGGGCTATGCAACCAATCACCATCCTGGCAGCTCCGGACAGGGTGGGGCATGGGGTGCAGCTGGGAGGAGTCTCGGTGAGTAGTATCGAATTCTAGATTATTTCTAGATTATTTCCTGGTACATACCTGGTGCACTCGATCTCCTGGCTGGAGTTGGCTGTACAGTGGTGTGAAAAAGTGTTTGCCCCCTTCCTTATGTTTCGGAACATCAAACCGAAAACAGGAAATGACGTAGGGGCCAACCACTTTTTCACACCACTGTATATTGTCAGATTATCTCATCAGAAGTTGTGATGTTTTTATCAGACATGCTGTTGATTGGTAACCTAGAAGTACTGAACTGAGGAGTTTACTATGTATTTTATATAGCATGTTACATTTACCTCTACAGTTGGGCATTAACACAGATCCAGTTTTATAATAGTGTTACAAATGTTATGTAATTTATAGAATAATGTATTGAAAAACAAAATTATTAGTCCACTGGAGCTCCAGCTCAGCTCAGTCTGCTGGCTGCTGCCCAGATGCCCAGCAGATGTTCTCTTGGTACTTAATATGCCGTTGTAAGCATATCGAGGATAGTGTCGGGGTGACACGGACCAACTGCATGTTTCATTATAAAGAGTGTATTAGTCTCGTTTAATAAAATATAGCCCGTAAAAATACTTTAAAATATTTTAAATATTGTGTATCATGAAACTATTGTAGTATAATATTGTCCACCCTTCTCGTATCTGTACGAATTGCTAAAGTTTTTTCTTATTTGGTTAAAGATTCCTACGTTAAGCAGCTGCCCCCCCCCCCATGATAGGCCTGTCACAATCATGAAACATAAGTCGTTGTAATGTAAATAATAGATTAACGATTTAATTGTCTGTTCATTGAACTGCAACTAATGCAGTACAAGCCTAAAATGACTGAACAGCCACATTGCTAATCCTTGACCCAAAGGTGTTGCATTAGATGATTGGCCAGATTGATTTTGGGAATCGTGTTGTGACGGAGCAAAGAGAAATGTTACTAGGTGACACACTGTTCATGTTCTGCTGCATAGGCTTGTCTGGGCTTTTCGATGCTGGGCTGCACCATGCAAGTCCTTCAGGCCCGGATGCGTCTGTAATGAACTTGATCTCCGCTCTGGAGTCCAGGGGTCCACAGCCACCACCTTCTGCCTCTTCTCTTCTCTCCCAGTTCCGCACCCCATCCTGGCAGACTGGTAAGTTCTGACTTTCGTTTTAAATCACTCATAGCTAGAGGTGTGCAGTATTGACAAAACAATTATTGATTATTATTGAATAACAATAATTAGACAATAATTAGCAACCTTCAAAGATGGTGTGTAGACACACATACACACATTCACACACATACACACATACACACATACACACATTCACACATACATACATACATATGTGTGTATTTGTGTTTAATTTTTTTATGTATTTCTACTTATTTTTTCCCTGGGCTTATGTCTTTTGAGGTTCATCTCAGGGCAAAAATACACATACACACATGTACATTCATACGTTTGTGTGTGTGTATCCCATAAAAAGAATCTCAAATGCATATGCTCAGGAAAAAACCTCTTATTAAACCTCTATATAAATCACTTACTGTAGACCTATCCTAGTCCAAACCAGTAAAAAAATTGAACTTGGCTTGCCCTTATTAGCAAAATTGTGCTGGTATAGCTCAAAACTATAACAAACAAACTAACAAAATGTCAGCTTGTGCATCAGTAAAACTATGGATTATTATTGTAGACATATTGTATTAATTATTAATACATATTGTAAAGCCCTACTTATAGCCCCTCTGCATTTTTAAATGTTTACTGGGTACTACGTGATTTGTTACATTTATTTGTAACAAATTTAAATGTATTTGTAACTAATTTGATCTAAATGTGCCTTTTTGGTTTCTTCATTCTTTAGCGATGCACACACCTGCCCCTGCAGAGCTTTTCATCTCCAGTGCCCTTCCTGGTTCTGGATCATTCCCATCATCCTCTGCCTTATCAGCCTATCAGCACCCCGCTTCGTTTTCTGGTCGTTCCTTTCCTGGGGTGACCCCCTCCCTCTCGTTACAGGACACTCCCACATTCAGCCCCACCTCCAATGGCCTCTTGTCTCCTCATGATCCTTTGTTGCACATCAAGACACCCTCACAGTCAAGTCTAGGCTTCGATCGCCTGTTGTCATCTCAGGGTGCTGCTGCAGCAGCTTACCGTGGAAGTCACGATCCTAGTAGTGGAAGCGGTGTAACTTCAGCCCAGGCATCCTCCTCAGCTTCTGCTCGCCATCTGCAGTCCCACCAGTTTAACTTGCTGTCATCTCAGCTTCAAGACCAGTCCTCACAGCTATACAGTACGTCTGTTTTCTCATCTACTCCAGCTCCACCTCAACCGACCTCCCAAGAACGGACTGTACCACGACAAGACAGCGTCATTAAGCACTACCAGCGACCTTCTCCAGCGCAGGCTCCCTCCTCCACTCCCCATCCCCTCCAGCATTACCTCAGTTGTGGAGTGTCTGGGTATCAGCAGGCTCCTCATCCTCGTCATGCCAGCCTATCCTGTAGCCCACTGGGAGAGCACAGTCCTTCCTCTGACCATAAGCCTTCACCCAGAACAGAGCACTACCGACCCATCATCCAACCCCCTTATGGCTCATCATCGTCCTCTGGTGGGCCGGGAAAGGGGTCAAAAAGCAGTTCCAGCAGTGGCTACTCTTCTTCTAGCTCTGGCTCATCCTCCCGGACTCCCCATACACCACCTTCTGCATCCTCTGCCTCATCCTCTTCCTCATCGTCTTCTTCCTCCTCTGTGTCCGCCAGTGCTCGTCAGTCGAATTCCATTCCAACCTCCAGCTCTGCGTCCGCGTCCTCTCGGCAGCAGCCACCGACCCAGTCTGTACCTCCACCTCCTCAGACACATTCCCAGCCACCCCCTAGCACTTCCAACTCCTCTCAGCAGAGCCTCCCCAAAGCCTGCCTCTCAGGCTATGGCTCTCCAGTAGCTCCAGTTAAGTCATCTAGCAGTCTGACAGGCCAGACCCCACCCCAGCAGCAGCAGCAGCCTCAGTCATTCTCTCCAAGTCAGCCTCCGTCACACTTAACTCAGACGTATGGGGGATTTAGTTCTCCACAAACACATGACCTCCCTTCAGCCAGGACCTCTGGGGTTGGAAAAGGATATGGAAATTTGGGAAGCCAGACATTTACAGCTGAATCAGTATATGGGACAGATTCAGGATATGGCTCACTGCCTCCATCGCTAGGTGGGGCTGGAAGCCCCTCTATGGCCTATGCTGCCTCAGGACACTCACCTGCACTGCTGCGTTCAGGGACAAGTGGGGCAACGACTGGTGGCAGCAGCAATGGAGGAAGTGCCAGTACAGGAGCTGGAAATAATGTAGGTGGGGGAGGTGGGTCTTACCACATCCCAGATTCGAGTCCATCCTCCTCTGGAACCAACTCTGGAATCATTCGGCCAGATCTTCACTCCCCTGCTCCTTCACGTCCTGCTCAGTCTCCTGTCGGAACAGGTTCCAATAAATATTTGTCATCTGTCCTCTCTCCTTCCTTCTTGCCCTCCCCACAAGGGTACCCAGATACTCGAGGACCTCGGTCACAGTCCTACCACTCTTCTGCACCTCCCAAAACTAAGTCTGATACCAACCTACTTGGTGTAACTGAGTCTCGGCCCCAACAGGATGATGATGATGACGATTTCCTCATTCAGCATCTACTACAGGCTCAAAGCCCCACCCCTCAAGCATCCCATCACCATCCTGCTCAAAGCCATCATTCGTCACAGCCTGCTCAACAACCTCCAGTCCTTCCTCCCCAGGACGGAAGCAAGGGCTTATCTTATGAGATGGGCAAGAGCTCAGAGGAACGGTACCATCTTCAAAGTGTAATTAGAACTCATAGTGCCACATCAAATGCTACAGGGAATGGCGCAGGCTTGGACGCCCAGTTGGAAATGTCTCTAAAAAAACAGCAGCAGCACCAACAACAACCGCATCCAACACAGCACCAACAGCAGCAACAACACAAACAACATCAACAGCAGCAACAGAAGAGCAATAGACCGGTCACTGATGGAGCAGGACGAGGAAACGCAGATCAAACTCACTCACATCCACATCATCACTCTCATGATTCAATGGGTTCCGTAGTCCACTATGGTCGAGGAGACCATTATTCCCAGCACTCGATTCCTCAGCATTCTTCCTCTCACCATCAGCATACTTCCCACACGCCTACACATCCACATTTGCATTCTCACCCTCACATGGATCTTCAAAAGAAACCTCAAGATTCGGCGGATATGGCTTACATTCGCAAGACCCCTGATCTGCAACACCACCATCACCAACAGCAAACCACGCATCACCAGGCTCATCAGCAACAGCACCAACAACAGCATCAGTCTCAGGCCCAAACGCTAATGGAGTCTCCAACAGACCAGTCCCGTCAGCCTCCTCATTTGTTACAAACGGTGCAGTCCCATACCACCCACAACAAACTTGATACCCGGCAACAGCAGCACACTGCTAGCCAGCAGCCGTTAATGGAAGGAGCAGGTGGAGTTCCAGCTCCAGAGACCCAACCCCAGGCTCAAGCATCTCAGTTACAGCTTCAACTCCAGACCCAAGTTATGGAGGCTGCTAGTCACTATGGTCATGGTTCCCAGCAGCAAGACCAGACCCATTCAAAATCATCTGCTGTGTCATCCCTGGACATGTTGGAGCGTTCCCTTTCTCGGACATCAAGTCAGGACGGAGCAATGGTTGATGACCGAGCAGGGAATGAGGGAGCTAGAGGAAATTCTGCATCTGGAGCTGGAGGAAGTGTTGAGAGACACAGGCCACAGGATCAACAGCGACTATCAACTCACCATGCATCGCAGCACCATCCTCCTGAGTTACATTCATATCTTTCCGAGCCAGATTTGGGCTTACCTGCCCCCACCCATGGCCATCATCTTTCACATCACCACCATCAATCGCAGCAACCATCGCAAGCTGCTCAGCACTCTGCTTCCCACCACCAACATGCTCTCCCCCAGCATCCACCTCAACAGAGCCATCACCACCTTGCTCCTCAGTCAACTGCTCCAACTGCACAACAACAGGAGCAAACTCAGCTCGACCAGCAGCATCAACCAGACCATCACTTTGATGCCAGGGGCTCAGCAGTAAAGTCAAACTCGAACCAGAGTCAGTCCCATCAGAGCCAGAGATTTGTACCTTTAACATCCATCTGTTTCCCAGACTCTCTGCTTCCGGATGAAGACCGTTCTTTTTTTCCTGGCATGGAGGACATGTTCTGCCCTGAGGAATACAAGTCCAGCTGCTCTGGAGGAACAGGTCAAGGTCAGGATGGAGTTGCACAAGGACAGCCAGGACAAGAAGGCATGGATGGCATGAAATCATCTACAGAAGGTGGAGGAGATGATACGGGGGCAAGCTACGATATGCTTGCCCAGCATGGCGAACAAGATTATGGACAATATTGCCACGATCTTACAGAACCCGATAATGGAACCATGCATTTGGACCTTGACACCTTAAAGACACACGAGCTCCCATCTACAGTCAATACTGAGCAACTTGGACTGATTCAGTCTCAGCCAACCGGTCTTGGAATGGGAAATGCAGGGAATGTTGGGGATGCAGCTGGTGCCAAGTTGGGAAGCTCTGGAAGTTCAGGTTCCGGATCAGGAGGACTCACATCCCCAATCTTTTGTTCATCACGTCCCAAAAAGCTCCTGAAGTCCAGTTCTTTCCACTTGCTCAAAGAGAGACCTGATCCGAATTCCCTTCCAAAAAAGAGTTATGCGCAGGAATATGAATTTGAGGATGACGAGGATAAAGCTGATGTTCCAGCTGACATTCGGTTAAATAGCCGACGGCTTCCTGACCTCATTCCTGACCTTGTGTCAAGCTGTCGGAAGTCTGGTGGTGGGACTATGAGTCCTTTAATGGGTGACTTGGATTTTGGATACCCCTCTCTAGGTCCACCTCCACAGTTGCTGCCACATGATGGGCCAAAAAAGAGAGGAAGAAAGCCTACAAAACCCAAACGAGAGGGTCCACCTAGACCTCGTGGTCGTCCACGGATACGTCCTTTGCCTGAGCCCCACCATTCGAGGGCCGCCATGGGAGAGAGTGGAACCGGATACGTTCCTGAAAGGGGCAGGGGTAGAGGTAGAGGCAGAGGCAGAGGAAGACGTGACGAATCTGTAATGGACAAGGATCAGAGTCAGCTATATCAACAGCACATGCAGCAAATGCAGCACCAGGAGCCAATCAAACCTATAAAGGTAAGCTTGGACAGAGGAATCCATAATGCATTCTAATGTTTCCTTTATTGACTAGGCCTAATGTGTAGCTTATAAATGTCTTGTTTTTGTTTGTAGATCAAGCTTCCCATTGGTACCATGTCATCCTCTGATGCCCTCCTGAGGACGGATTCTTTGTCTGGTACTGACCCGGCCCTCTCAGATGGGTCTGTGGGGTCCGCCCCCTCTTTGGGTTTAAGTCCAGGGACACCCGGGGCACCTGATCTAAACAGACCTTTAGAAAAGAAGAAGGCCAAAACTCAAGAGGTGAGATCAATTAGCATCTTGTTTTGTATTGTAAATGAACTGTAATGTGCAGCATGCAGAGCTGAAAACTGTTTTTGACAACTCTTAAAAACTTATTTTTTTATTTAATGCCTCTGGAGACCAACAACAGAATTTAAGGAAACAAACATAAATTTATATTTTATATGAGCTTATGTTTATTAGGGATAAAATGGTTGCCACTTGATTTTATGATCTACTTTGTATAGGCAATAGTTTGTGGACAATTATTGAGCTCTTTCAGCAACACTCACTTCACATGCACAATCTAAAGTGTACATTTCTGTTTTCCATAGACAAACCATGGCAGTAAAATTAGTTTTACTGATATCTGATTAGTGCCTCTCAATATGACATTTCTAGGTTTCTGCATAGAGGTGAACTTTCTATCCTGCTGTCCTTAAACAGACAGTTGGGTTGCCAACTTTGATTGAGTGGCTTTCAGAAAACCTTGATGCCATCTTAATAAGACACCTTCAAATGCACTGGACTGGCAAAAAGTGAGATTGTGGTCTAACTGATCTCATAATGATGTTCCAAAATCTTATGGAAAGCCCTCTTAAAAAACAAAGGGTAATTTGTTAGTGGCTCCATATTAATTCCCATGTTTTGGACATGATTTTTGGGTGTCCACAATCTTTTGTCCATATAGTGTATTTAAATGTCTCGCAGACCTTCTTTATTTCCAGTGTTCTGGACTGCATTTCTGACTTTCTCATGCTCTTGCTTAGCCCCGTCCCGATCTTGCACTGCTGACAGTCTCAGGCGACAGCATATTGATTCCTCTCATATCCCACATTTCCTTAATTGCATCCTCTGGAGGTTAAACGCCTTGTCAAAAAAACCCAAACCACACTCCTACAGAGTTTAAACCTTTGTTCCCGAAGGCCAGTTTGTTTCTTACCTGAGTTTATTTTCCCCTCTCTGGCTCTGGCTGGTATTAACATTTTTTGTCAACATCTTTTCACTACATTTCCACTTGTTAAATACCATACCAAATCAGACCAAGTTGAAACGGTATGGAAAATGCAAACAAACAACACAACAAATCACGCAATTGTCCTCAAACGTGTGAGAAAATGATTGAAATGAAAGTCAATGCTCCTCAAAGAAAGATTGGAAGAGATCTGCATTTCTTCCTCTACAGTACGTAATGTCATTACATACTTTAAGGAATCTGAAGGAATTTGTGTGTGTAAAGGGCAAGGGCACAAATATAAACCGTAGACCTGTAAACCGCCATTCTTTAGTAGCTGGTAAAACCACATGGGCAGGTACTTACTGTGATTACAAGGGATGTTAACCTTTATATTATATATATTATTATGTAATATTCATTTCAAGCCTTTGCTCACCCTTATCTTAAATAAAAGTCTAAGTAAATCGAAGAAGCATTTTTGTTTGTAGATTCCTTATATATTATTGTATATTCATGATCTGTGACGTTTTTTAAAAGACTTGCCCACTCAATTCTTTGGTTGTTTCAGATGGAGGAGAAGGATCCTGAGAAAACTGGCTTTGTGGATTCTTTTTTGGATTTTCTGAAGTCTGGCAAAAGGTCAGGGAACAGCTCTGGTAATGGTGATCTGTCTCCAGGGAAGAGTGGTGGTATCCATCCCATATCTTCTCCGCCACCGTCCACGCCAGCGACCGTAGCGGCGTCTGGTTACACGGATAGCGAAGGCGACGGAGGACTGTCTTTGGGTGGATGCCCAAGCCCTTGTAAGCGTTTGGATGACGAGCTGAAGAGAAACCTTGAAACCCTGCCGTCCTTTTCTTCAGACGAAGAGGACTCTGTGGGGAAGAACCAGGACTTGCAGAAAAGCATTTCCTCTGCCATTTCTGCCCTGTATGACACACCACAGCTCAGCACTTCCTCAATGCAGCCTCCCCCTCTTCCTCCGCCCCCTCCTCCACCACCTCCTGCAACGCTTGCAACAGAGCAGCAGCCTCCTTCGCTTAGCCCACAAACCCCAACTCACATGCACACGCAGCTTCCTGCACATGCGCAGTCTGTAGAGCCCGCTGCATTAAAAGAGGAGCAGGCTGATGAGATTGAGGAAGAAAAAATAAACGATGCAGCTGAAGAAAATGAGGAATCCAAGACTCCAGAAGAGAAGACACCAGAAATAGAAATGTTATGTGCTCCAAAATTGGAAGGTAAGAAAAAAAATTGCGAACGTAAAAGTCTTTGAATTGGGGCTCTGCAATGAATCGAAAATTTATTGAAACCGATATTCCGAACCATTACTCAACCAGGGTTACCCATCGATCTTTCCTATGTCGATTTGTTCAGATTTGTAAAAAATATATTTAAATACTTAAATCCGTTTGAAACCTGCATGTCCCCTTTAAAAACATACTACGCATGTGTAGTCACTTGTCTTTGCCCTGTCCAGTCAGCGACATGGAAGCAACATGGAGGAGAACTCCAACACAAATCAGCTCATACCAAAGAAACATGCTGTGTTCGACATTTGGACACATTACGACTTGAGAAGATAACCCTGAATACATAAGACAAGCATTAGTAACAAAAGCATTTACAAACGCTACACAACATGAAAAGCATTCAAGAAGATGGGAAGAATTAACAGAAGCCGTTACCTTCAAAATCACAAAGGATAATTACTTTGGTTGAAATATTCAATAGCCATAAATAGATCATTGTTGTGTTTTCTTCAGTTGTTTAAAAAGCATATAAGGATATGCAATAAAAAATAATAGTGGAGCATACTTGCAGTACAAACCTTGTCAGTGATCTATTAGAGCAAATAACATCCACACAGTCACACACCTTTAGAGACACCAGTTTACCTGATACACGTGTCTTTGGACTGTGGGAGGAAACTGGAGTACCTGGAGTAAACACAGGGGACACGGGGACCCAGGCCACGCCACCCTGGGATTGAAGTCGGCCCTACTTGTTGTGAGGGAGCGGTGTTGGCCACTGAACCTCCATGCTGCCCCAATACAACAACAACAAAAACACAAGTTAATTAATCATAATCGAGGTAAAATATTCAATTAATTGTTATATTGATTTGAGGTCACATCACCCGGCACTAGTGTGAGTATAAACGCATATTGTTAGTGATTGCTCATATAAAGAGCTATAAACCTTAGTGTTTGATCGATTAATATTGGCTTGCTAACAGGAACAACAACATGAAGCAAGCCAAAGGCTACGTTCACATTACTCATTATATAAGCCACATTGGTCAAATCGGATCTTTTACTCTGTTGGAAAATCTTTGGCTGTTTTGATGGTTACACGTGAAAGTGACCTATGTCTTCCTGTCCAATTTGAACGAATCTGTCCCTGAAACATCTCACATGCACACGTTGAGACTTTGTATATACACGTCGCCTTCGTCACCAAAAACAAACAAAACGCCATATTTGTGAGACGTCTCCATGTACAAATGTGTAACGGATGCGTTAACAGCTCATATGTGGAGCACATTTTGCTCGTGTGGAGAGAAAACCTTTCACCTGATGTTACATACGCGGGTCATGAAGGTGAAAGTCCAGCCGGCCGCTATACCGTCTTTTGCCTCCTTATAATGAGCCTTGAGATTTGTAATTTTTTTTTTACTTTGTAGCTGCGGTGAGTTACTTGTTTGGCAGTTGTCCATTTCGGCGCCAGGTTCCCCTACTTTGCTTGTCGCCGACAGCACCGAGCACATGCGTACGGCCAAAAACACGCATGAAATCCAATCTGACTGTTCTCGTTCAAGTCGCATATTCACGGATCAGATACGTAATCTGATCTAGGGTCACACATTAAAGTCACTGAAATCTGATTTGAATAGATTGGATTTGACACATCCACACGGCCCTGAAAAAAATCAGATCCGAGTCACATTAAGGCAAAACATCCCGATTTAAGTCACTTTAGCCTGGTAATGGGAACGTAGCCAAAGAGTCCGCTGTATAGAGGTCATTGTACGACCCTATGTTCTCCACAGCGAATTGAGGAATTACAACGGTCCAGTTGTAAAGATAGAATTTGTGACTCTAAAAATAGCAATAATCATAATCAAAAAGCAAAGTAGTCAAGTCTAAACTATACAAACAGGTACAAAAAGCAACACATGAACAGCACAGTGCTTTCACGAATTCAGAATTCAGTTCATGTACAGAGCTTTAAAAACGGCCCAGCCTCGCGTGTGTTTGATATTGATGCTGACACACAGATGATGGAGTGTTAAGAGTTTGAGATTTTTAGTGCGATTGGTGCAGGTCTCGTCTTAAATGCAAAGCTCAGGGCACAGCAGTGTGCTAAGACGTAATGGAATTATTAAGAATTTGTTTTCACAGCTTTGTCGTTTTTAATGTTGCTAAATATTCCTGCAGCAATTTCATTAAATACAAAAGTGCCATCTTGCTTGTTTGTTTAAATGTAGTTCTTTTCTTAAAGATGAACACAGTTAAAAACCTTAACCCTTGTAACTTTAATCTTCTGGACACCCTAATAGTAGTGTAATTTGTACTATAATCATTCTCTTACCTCTACATATTTATTAGATGTCTTTTAAAATAGGTTCAGTAACCTCAAACACTTATTTTAAATAAAATGGAAATGGCACGTAAAAAAGGTACTTGGTAATGGACCTGCATACGAACGAACACCCACTTTAAACAGCTGCGGATCTAAACCCATTTACTTTAGTTCCACCAAAGGAGCGGCTCTGTGGTGAAATAAAAACAAAATATGGTCAAATAAAATAACATGCAATTTGGTAACACATAATATGGACACAGTTTATATGGCCCTATAAATGCAACAATATTTGATATCTGCTTTATAAATCAGCCATGTTTTTTCTGCTCTGCCAGTATCGGCGTCGGTTATTAAAAACCCCTAACAGCCAACCACTGAGTGTTCCTTTTTAAAATTTGTTTTCCGTTACAGATTCACCTAAAGAAGCTCCCCAAGTGGCAGCTCCCCAATCACTTCCACCCTTGTTTAAACCGTCCCCCGCCTCTTCCTCTTCTCCCTCTCCACCTCCTCTTCCACCCCTCTCTCTTCCATCACCCCTTCCTGAGCTTCCCGACAATCCGTCTTCACCCCAGAAAGCACTACTGAAGTCTACACCTCCCTCCAGCCCGAATGCTCCCTCCTTACCTGTGCTCTCTCCTCCACATCCGCCTGCTGTAACCTCTCCTCCGCCCTCTACTCCACCACCACCCTTAAGCCCTACTCCAACGAAGCAGCCTCCCCCAGCTCCTCCCTCTCCCGAAGAGCTCCCAGCACCTCAGCTCCTGCCGCTACACCTGGCACAGAAACAGAGTGGTGCCGCCATTGCAGGAGAGACCGAAGAGGATGAGAGTGAAAGTGGAGGAGAGGGCATCTTTAGAGAGCGGGATGAATTTGTGGTACGGATAGAGGACATTCGGACTCTCAAGGTATGTATTACAGCCTTCAAAAACACAAACAGGGATTATAGATCACTGGGATTATAGTCTCTGAAGGTTCTAATAAGGGACCACTATGTTAACATGAATGACTGAATAAACAGCTGTTTTAATTACTTTGAAATTTATTGAAATTGTCTTTGAGGTGGTTTCTCACATACTGACACGACGTCACCCAGCCCTGCAATTCTGTTCACCTGTCCAGAATCTCACTGTTACATTCACCGCTATCCAGGGTCCAGCCCCAGGGTGGAGCGGCCTGGCTCCTGTCTGTGTGGAGTCTGCATGCCCTCCCAGTGTCTTCATGGGGTTACACTGGGTACTCCAGTTTCTTCCCACAGTTCAAAGACATGGGCTTTAAGTTAATTGATTATTTTAAGATTCTGTGTCTCTGTGCGTGTCTCTGTGCGTGTCTCTGTGCGTGTCTCTGTGCGCGTCTCTGTGCGCGTCTCTGTGCGCGTCTCTGTGCGCGTCTCTGTGCGCGTCTCTGTGCGCGTCTCTCTGCGTGCCTCTCTGCGTGCGTGTCTCTGTGCGTGCGTGTCTCTCTGTCTCTGTGTGTGTGCGCGTGTGTCTCTGTGTGTGTGCGTCTGTGTCTCTGTCTCTGTGTGTGTCTGTGTCTGTGTGTCTGTGTGTCTGTGTGTCTGTGTGTGTGTGTCTGTGTGTGTGTGTCTGTGTGTGTGTGTCTGTGTGTGTGTGTCTGTGTGTGTGTGT